>SJYQ01000422.1:143341-165715 GCA_006410935.1 Redunca redunca | reverse complement strand
TTGGAAGAAAAGTTATGACCAACCTAGATAGCATATTCAAAAGCAGAGACATTACTTTGCCGACTAAGGTCCGTCTAGTCAAGGCTGTGGTTTTTCCAGTAGTCATGTATGGATGTGAGAGTTGGACTATGAAGAAAGCTGAGCACCGAAGAATTGATTCTTTTGAACTGTGGTGTTGGAGAAGACTCTTGAGAGTCCCTTGGACTGCAAGGAGATCCAACCAGTCCATTCTGAAGGAGATTAGCCCTGGGATTTCTTTAGAAGGAATGATGCTCAAGCTGAAACTCCAGTACTTTTGCCACCTCATGAGAAGAGTTGACTCATTGGAAAAGACTCTGATGCTGGGAGGGATTGGGGGCAGGAGGAGAAGGGGACGACAGAGGTTGAGATGGCTGGATGGCATCACTGACTCGATGGACGTGAGTCTGAGTGAACTGTGTGAGTTGGTGTTGGACAGGGAGGCCTGGGGTGCTGCAATTCATGGGGTCGTAAAGAGTCGGACACAACTGAGCAACTGAACTGAACTGAACTGAAAAACCAGAGAGTAAATATTTCAACGTTTGGGCTTTTTTGCAACTGTAACTCTGCCATTGTAACATGAATGCAACCACAGACACTACATAGAGAAACAGATGTAGTCGTGCTCCAAGGAAGCTGCATTTATGAAAAGCGATGCTGAGCTGCCCCAAGGGCCCAGTGTGGGGCCTTCTCCAGTTCCACTAAGAGAGTAGAATATCAAGCCACAGACTGCTGTCAGTTAAACTTTGTCCCACAAGAGGAAATGATGAAGTCCTAATCCCAGTATCTGTGAATATGACTTTATTTGGAAATAAAGGCTTTGCAAACATAATCAAGATGAAGTCATACTGGACTAGAATGGATCCTAAAATCTGATGGCTAGTGCCCTTCTGAGAAGGCCAAGAGGACACAAGTTGGTACACAGACGGAAGACGACCACATGAAGAATGAGGCGAAAATTGGAGTGATGTATCTACGTAGCAAGGAGCCCCAAGAGCTGCCGGCAATTATTAGAAACAAGAAAGAATTCTCCCCTATAAATGGGGTCCTGTAAACTCCTTGATTTTGGATTTATAGCCTCCAAAATGGAGAGAATAAATTTCTATTTATATATATATATATATATGAGGCAAATGAGGTTCAGCCAAAGGATGTAGCTCATAAACCTTTCATATATTTCAAGTACTAAGTAGAATGCTTCATCTCTCATTACCCCATCAGTTTGTAGCTTACATTAAAATGTTTCCAGACCATATATCTGTATCCTTTTTTAAAAATTATACAAAGTGAACATTATATTATTATTTTTAAAAATTATTTACTGTTTTATACAAGTTTGTATTTAGATTTATCCATGTTTATAATTTTCTTTACTCACCTTTTCCTCTGATATCCTTTATTTTAGCCTTTTTAAACTGAAGTATAGATGATTTACAATGTTGTGTTAGTTTCAAGTGTATGTCAAAGTGCTTTGGTTTTGTGGATACACTCAGGAACCAGCTCTGCCTGACTGCAGTCAGCACCAACACCAGGATCTAGCTGCACATGCCAGAGGTGGGCAACTGTCCCAGAGTCTTTGGGGCCCTGACTCTGCCCACTAGTTAACCAGCAGTAACAGAAGGGACCTGATAGGATTCTGCAACCAGCAGACCTTGTGACCAGGCCAATTAACAAAATGCAGAAAGAATACATGTGTTGATAATTACCTACATAGTTGGACTAAATACTCCAAGCAAAAGACCACAATGCTCTAAGATTAAGAACTGACAATAAAAAAAAAAACCTGCAAAAATAAACATGTGGAAGCTAAACAATATGCTACTAAGCAACCAATGGATCAAGAGAAGATAAAAAACTACCTAGAGACTAGTGAGAATGCAAACAAGACAGCCAAAAACCTATGGGATGCAGTAAAAGCAGTTCTAAGAGGGGAATTGATAGTGACGCAATCTTACCTCAGGAAACAAGAAAAGTCTCAAACTGCGGAACCTTATACCTAAAGCAACTAGACAAAGAAGAAAAACAAAATCCAAAGCTAGTAGAAGGAAAGAAATCATGTAGATCAGAACAGAAATAAATGAAATAGAGACAAATAAAAGATCAATGAAACTAAAAGCTGGTTCTCTGAAAAGAGAAAAGAGGAACTCCCCTGGTGGTCCAGGGGCTAAGTCTGTGTGCTTCATAATGCAGAGGGCTTGATTTAGTCTCTGGCCAGGGAGCTAGATCCCACATACTGCATTTAAGACCCTTGGCAGCCAATTAAAGAAGTAAACACAAAAGAATGAAATAAAAAGAATGAAATCATGCCATTTCCAGCAACATGGATGGGACTAGAGGTTATCAGACTAAGTGAAGTAATTTAGACAGATGAAGATCAATAAATCAATAAATAAATCATATGATATTGCTTAAATGTGGAATCTAAAAAAAAAGATACACATAAAAACAATTACAAAGCAAAAAAGAGACTCATAGACATAGAGAGCAACTTTATGGTTACCAAAGAGGGAAGGATGGGGGATTAAATTAGGACTTTGGAATCAGCAGATACACACTACTATATATAAAATAGATAAACAGCACACATCTACTGTACAAGAAAGATTTTCATGACCCAGATAATCACGATGGTGTGATCACTCACCTAGAGCCAGACATCCTGGGATATGAGGTCAAGTGGGCCTTACGAAGTATCACTATGGACAAAGCTAGCGGACAGAATTCCAGTTGAGCTATTTCAAATCCTAAAAGATGATGCTGTGAAAGTGTTGCACTTAATATGCCAGCAAATTTGGAAAACTCAGCAGTGGCTGCAGGACTGGAAAGGGTCAGTTTTCATTCCAATCCCAAAGAAAGGAAATGCCAAAGAATGCTCAAACTACCACACAATTGCACTCATCTCACACGCTAGTAAAGTAATGCTCAAAATTTTCCAAGCCAGGCTTCAACAATATGTGAGCTGTGAACTTCCTGATGTTCAATCTGGTTTTAGAAAAGGCAGAGGAACCAGTGATCAAACTGTCAACATCCACTGGGTCATCAAAAAAGCAAGAGAGCTCCAGAAAAACATCTATTTCTGCTTTATTGACTATGCCAGAGCCTTTGACTGTGTGGATCACAATAAACTGTGGAATATTCTGAAAGAAATGGGAATACCAGACCACCTGTCCTGCCTCCTGAGAAATCTGTATGCAGGTCAGGAAGCAACAGTTAGTACTGGACATGGAACAACAGACTGGTTCCAAATAGGAAAAGGAGTACCTCAAGGCTGTATATTGTCACCTTACTTATTTAACTTATATGCAGAGTACATCATGAGAAATGCTGGACTGGAAGAAACACAAGCTGGAATCAAGATTGCTGGGAGAAATATCAGTAACCTCAGATATGCAGATGACACCACCTTTATGGCAGAAAACGAAGAACTAAAGAGCCTCTTGATGAAAGTGAAAGAGAAGAGTGGAAAAATTGGCTTAAAGCTCAATATTCAGAAAACTAAGATCATGGTATCTGGTCCCATCACTTCACGGCAAATAGATGGGGGATCAGTGAAAACAGTGGCAGACTATTTTTTTGGGCTCCAAAATCACTGCAGATGGTGATTGCAGCCATGAAGTTAAAAGACGCTTATTCCTTGGAAGGAAAGTTACAACCAACATAGATAGCATGTTAAAAAGCAGAGACGTTACTTTGCCAAGAAAAGTCCGTCTAGTCAAGGCTATGATATTTCCAGTGGTCATGTATGGATGTGAGAGTTGGACTAAGAAAGCTGAGTGCAGAATAGATGCATTTGAACTGTGGTGTTGGAGAAGACTCTTGAGAGTCCCTTGGACTGAAAGGAGATACAACTAGTCCATCCTAAAGGAGATCAGCCCTGGATGTTCATTGGAAGGACTGATGTTGAAGCTGAAACTCCAGTACTTTGGCAACCTGATGTGAAGAACTGACTCATTTGAAAAGACTCTGATGCTGGGAAAGACTGAAGGAAGAGAGAAGGTGATGACAGAGGATGAGATGGTTGGATGGCATCACCGACTCAATGGACATGAGTTTGAGTATGCTCCTGGAGTTGGTAATAGACAGGGCAGCCTGGTGTGCTGCAGTCCATGGGATCACAAAGAGTCAAACACGACTGAGTGACTGAACAGAACTGAACTGAACAGATGTACTGTATAGCACAGGGAACTATATCAATATCTTGTAATAACCTATAATGTAAAAACATCTGGAAAAGAATATATAAATATACATTATATATTATGTATGAATCACTTCGCTGAACAATTGAAACACTATAAATCAAAAACATTTCAATAAAAAAAATTTAAAAAGATGCTCTGTTTTCCACCCATTTGTTTGACCACTCCCTGCTCCTACCTCTTATTAGATGGGACCTCTACAGCATCTTAACTTTCTTTCTCTGTTGTCTGTCTACTTCACTCTCAACTACATGAGACATATGGAAAATTTTTACTTTACTTTCCTGTATCCTTTTCTCCATATCAATTCTTTGGTTTTGTTAAATTAATTTAACATTTTAGTTCTAGATCAGAATTTCCACTGAATTTCCTTTTCAGAAATGACTTTGCTTTAGGGTCCTTATTTTACATTTAAATAACATTAGCATTAATAATAATATCATATGATATAATGTCATATATGAAATATATATTATACTAACATCATATAGTAAAAACATTTTCTCAGAAGATCTAAGATAAATCCATGTTCTCCATTATTTCTCTCTTCCTCATATACACTCATTTTGAGGGCTCTGTTTTGCTCCATTTAAAAATTTTTTCTGCTTTTCTTTTTTTTTTTTAAGTTTAAATAAAGTCCTTTCTAGAGTATTTCTCTAATTCTTGCATCTTTTTGACTTGCTGGTGAATAATTTTGGGCTGGGTATAGAATTCTTGGATTGCAATACTTTTCTCCCACTTCTCTTCCATACTTTATTTGGGAAAAATAAGTCTGAGTTTATCATCAGATTTTTCATAAACAACACTGGTGGCAGGAAAGATGTGGACCCTCAGAGCCTAGATTTATTCCACTGTGTTATTGCACTACCAGTTTATATATGAGAAGCCCAACATTAATATGTCTTCTTTTATCTAAATAACTTGCTCTTCTGTTTAAAGGTTTATCCCTTTGTCCTAAGAACTTGAGAATTAGATTAGAAAATGCCTAGATTTCTCTTTTCCCATTAACCCTTCCTGAACTCATCAAGTCATTTACATCTGCAGGTTCAAGATTTCTTCAGTTCAGGTAAATCGTTTCCTGATTTAAACAATTGCTTTTGTCCCATGTGTCCCTTTATCTCTTACTGGAAATGACTGCAATGTGAACATATGTAGTAACAGTAGTAGTATGTAGTAACATTGCATATGTAATACATTTATGTTACCTATCCTGTATCATCTAGTCTATTTTCATCATTCTGTCTGGTATAGGACAAATCATCCTCCCTTCAGAGCTGTCCATGTTCTAATCCCTGGACCCATAAATATGTTAACTTGCAGATACAATTAAGGATCTTGACATGCAGAAATTATCCTAGATGATCCTGGTGGGCCAAGGTAATCATAAAGGTGTTTTTATAGGTATTTCCTTTTTATATGAAGGCATGTCAGAGAGGAAAGAGGGTGCACTGCTGCTGAAGGCAGAGGAAGGGACCATGAGCCAAAGAGCGCATGTGAGTCTAGAAGCTGGAAAGGTAAGGAAACACATCCCTCCAGAGCCTCCTGAAGAAAAGCCACCCCAGTGACCTATTTTAGGCTTGTGACCTCTAGAACTGCAAGAGGATGAATCTGTGTTGTTCTGAGTGATCAGGTATGTGATACTTTGTTACAACAGTGGTAGGAAATCAATTCACCATCTTCATATACTTTAAATTGCAGTTTGAGATATTTCTTGTATTGACTGTCCATGCCTCTGATTCAAGTATCACAAGTATTATTAGCCTCTCTTTCAGTTCTCCTACTAAAATATTTAGTTGAAAAAACAATGTGTGTTTTGGTAGCTCCAGCAGCTTTTCTGTGCACTCTTGAGTCTCTTCAAGGTGCCTGTTACTGCTTCATTCATTTTGGCATGTGCCTCCTTTACTGTTGTGCATTCTGCCCTGACCGATGCTTTCGCTATCTAGGTGCTGGGCCCGATATGAGGTTATCTTTTATTTTTATTTTTTTTGCCAGCTCACTGGGAATTACTCCTTCAGTGGGGCATATGTCTGTCTCCTCCGTTGGTCCAACTGCAGAAGCAGGCAGCCTGTCAGTCTCCTGACCAGGACACCTGGATGAAGCCTCCGTGCATTCTGGTCTCTTTTATCTCTCCCACGCTCCAGGCCGAGGAGCACGCACCCATTATTCCAGATCCTTCTTGATCTCTTCAGGGGCAGGCAGTCACACATGGTCACACCTCTCCACCTGAGGCTGACAGCACTGTGGCTGTGGTCGTCCACCTGGGCTTCCCAGTGCCGGAGTCCAGGTGCTGACCCAGCCCTGGGCAGAGCCTCCCCTCACGTCTTTCAGGAGGCCACAGCTTTCCTTAGCTCTGATTGCCTGTTGCCACCAGTAGCCATTTGACTCAAGTGGGCCAGAATGATTGAAACTTGTACTAGGAAAGGAGGTCATTATCTTCCTGGAATCCCCAGGGTCCTGGATATTTTTTAATCCTTTTGAATATTCTTCATATGTCCCATTTTCCCATTAAATGTAATGTATATCATTTTAACCAGTCACCTCCATTCAAAATTTTGTCTTCATATCTAGGCTTCTGGAATAGGTCTTCACCTGACTCCTCTAAAAAGGTTAATATATTTGCATATCTGGGAATGTCATTTTGGTGATTTTCCACATAAGCAACACCTTGATTCATTTAACTGTTTATAAGTGAGATTTCTTCACTTTCTGGCCTCAGTTCATCCAGAGGGGAAAATGTTTCTCTGAATTTTAATTTTTATATTCCTTAATATAACACTGTTTTCAAATTACACGTTTGCAAAATTATTTTTACTTGCAGCCAATTGTTTTTTTAAAACCTGAGACATGGGTGATGCCTGTTTCTAAGCTTAATTACTATTTTATTTATGTTTGCAACTTTTTAAATTACGTTTTCAAATTACCAATGCCAGCATGCATTCATCCTGTGTTCTTCTTTGGAAAATGCTGTCATTTGTAGATTTAGTATCCCTGGTTGTCATATTTTTTGCAGATTTTTTAATATCTACATTTATTCCTTTGGTGACCAGGATATGGTTGTCACTTTCATCGTCTATTTTGTTGACTCAGCATTTTGTCATGAGGCCTGCTTTGTTATGCTTTTTGGTAAAATTAGCATGTTTGAACTGCTTACCATGTATTAGAAATAGATGCAATAACATTATTTTATGGTAGACCTTTAGCATGGTGTTATATAGCTCCAGAGGCAACATTTACGTTATATTCCCAAGGCTTGTACAATGGGATGTTTCTGACTAGCCTAGGATGTACCATTAACCTCATTTTACATATGATGAGACCTGTTCGGAGACAATGAGGGATTTTCCTCCTGGTCGCACGGTGAATAAATAACCAAACAAGTTTTAATCTCAGATCCTCAGACTCTGACTCTCACTTTCCATCCATTCGATCATCCAACAGCCTCTCATAATAACCAGCTCTTGGAGGCTTCCAACGGTGATTTTATTTGGTCTATTGCAGATTTCGTTTTGTTTCTTATTTTATTCTGGATTGTTCTTCTTTAATAGATGTCTTGTCCCTTTTTATCTCTTTGAGAATAGATTTTATCCCTTTTCTAAAAGCTTCTTGTAGCAAATCTATTTTGGGGTTATGTTTATCTCTGAGCTCTCACAGTTTTATTCTACTTTAGTGCTATAAAAGCTTTTCAGTGATCCAGATTATTTTTGTTCTGTTTACTCACCCAACCTTCACCTATGCGGCTTTGTGTTTCTTCAGAAAGTGACCTTTGTGTGAACTATTTTATATATGTATTGAAATAAATATGTATAAATATATGCATATCTTATAGTAAAAAACAAATATATGTGTAAGTAAATAGAAACCTCAAATTAAATAAAGTCAAGAGACCAGCAGGGGGAGCTGTCACACACTGTGATGAGGGCAGAGTCCATCAGAAAGAGAAAGACTCCCTCCTGGCAAAGACTCAGGCAATGAAAAGCCATGGAGAGTTTGTTTACTCCAGCCCTCCCAGCTTCCTTTTCCCTTTATAAAAGGTGGTCTTTCCCCCTCGCCATCAGGAGACTTGTCTGTGGCTCACCATGTTTGCAGACCCTGAATAGCAATTCTCTGCTGATCCCAAATAAACTCATCTTTGCTGGAGAAATACCTGGCAGTTTATTTGTTAGAGGTTATGGGGCAGGAGGAGAAGGGGATGACAGAGGATGAGATAGCCGGATGGCATCACTGACTCGATGGACGTGAGTCTGAGTGAACTCCGGGAATTGGTGATGGACAGGGAGGCCTGGCATGCCTGCGATTCATGGAGTTGCAAAGAGTTGGACATGACTGAGTGACTGAACTGACTGAACTGAACTGATGTGTACACATACATGTATACACACACACGTGCATATGCATACACATACAAACATACACATATGAATTAAGATGTAGCTATATACATATTTTTTGCTTGCTTGCTTGTTTATTGGCTGTTGAGAAATACATACCTGCATAACATGGCAAATCTATGAGCTTATATTAATAGTGCAAGGTGTCTGAAAAGGATGATTGCCCCTGAAGAAACAATACTGTATTCTTTTTGTTGCCTACCCTTCAAATGACCCAGATCTTCATAAGGTAGGGCCACTTCCCTACATCTCAAGTTCATTGTATGATTTCCAACAAGTTCTATTATTATCATTGTTACTTTAATTCTAATTCTAAAGCTCCTCTTCAAAATATGGGGATTAATTTATTTTGGAAACTACATTTTCTGAGTAGATGCTCAAGGTACCGTGAATAAAAACTGCTCAGAACCTGCAAAATATCCACTTCTCTGACATCTCTTCAAAATAGAAATGGGTTTACTTTATTAGATTTCCTGCTTGTCTGATAACACTTGAGGAATATTCCATTTGCTCATTTAAACTACTTTGTTTTGAAGTGTTTTGCTTGAAGCAAAAATAAAAGCTAAATTAATCATGGCTGCATATTCCTATCCAGTGACTTATGTGAAATGAAATTGATGACCAGGTCTTGTGTTATACAGATGGTTCTTGCTATGGAAATAAACTCCACATGTGAAAATTCACTTTGGCTAAATATATAAAGGAAAATATTTACCTGTTCCCAATCATAGTTAGTTAATAAGGTAGATTTTGGCCCTACCTTCTGCTGTCAAATCGTTCTGATAAAAATAGTTCAGACAGTTCAAAATGACATCTTTGCAGTTTGCATTTATAATTTCTTAAATATGCTTTACTGATGAATAAAGGGATCAAACCTTCAGAGTGAGCAATTTTCAACACAGTAATTCAAGGTTAGCAAGCCTTTTAAAATTATGTTTGTGCCCATAAACAATATTCCGATAATTCATTTATGTAAGTTTTTAGTCAAGATCCAATTCTGGTGTTTAGATTCCTCTGTCCTTCCTTCCAGAAACATTATATAAGCAGTGAAATACAGGCTTACAAGATCCCCTAAGTTACACTGCATCCTAAGAACACGAAGCAGGTCACCTGGTTGGACAGGCATGACAGGCATCTTGAAGATATTTACTAAAAGATGTGCTGTAGAGCAAAGGAAAAATAGCAGGAAAAGTCTAGAGAAACGGATAAAGAAGCATGGAAAGCCTCAGAACGGTAACAAAGTGGTTTATATTGTGTTCATTAAAAACTACATCAAGACAGGCCTTCCTATCTCACCCCCAGGTGAGCTTGCCTCATGAGTCACTGTGTTAGGCCCAAGCAAACAGGCCCCATCAAAACTGATGTGGAAATATCTCAGAAGCAAGTCATTAAGAAACCTCTGGCACTTAAGTATACTGATAAGGGCAACTTAGACGGAATTTCCCATCCCATCCACAAAACTGAGGAGTCTTTAAGCATGGAATTAATGGCAAAGAAGCCCTGTCAGAGGAAGTTTGACCTTATAAGTCATAAGGAGCTAAAAATCTTCTTCCCCGCAGCAGTGAGTTTTCTTATTCAAAACTCCAGTATGTACAGCTTTCTTAAACGATGTCCTTTCTTTAACAGTATTGGCTGTTGTTCACCACACTTTGGGAATGAATTGACAAAGAGGAACGAAAACTTGGAAACAGAAAATAAAAGTGGAGCGAAGGACAGAGAGGATAAAAAATTTCTTTAACAAAATCATAGCAAGAGGAAGGAACCTGAGAAACTGGAGGTCCTAGGACTGAGTTGAAATGTAACAGCATTGGAAGGTCATCGTCATGGAGAACCTGAGATACATCCTTTGTGCTTTGGACAGGATCCTTGAAAAATAACTCTTCAAATATCCCAAACATCTAAAATGTTACCCCAATCATCCACCACTTGTGCATTGCCCAGAGGTACCATATATATGACTGCTGGAACAAGCCCTCTCCACCTCTTAAGGATGTTAGTAAATGAATAAAAATCAGTGCCAGTAGCAGAAATCTCACAGGTTCTTTTAGCCCTTCACCACTTGCTTTTGGTTCAAATCACCACTTCTAGTTTTTGAGCTCATTTGTATTTGGTCAACCATTTTCAGTTTTTGTAACATATTTACTCTCCTCAACCAGAGTTGTAGCCTGAAATCTCCCCTCTTTCTGATCAGTATAGAAGTCATTGCATTTCTGCATCTTGGATAATGAGTTGAGGGGCAGGAAAAGTGCATTCACAACTGAGACATCTAATCAGAAAGGATGCCAGTTTGAATGTAGGACCAGATACAGAAAAATATCCCTCAGGATGCATCTTACCGAATTTGGATTCCTACCTATCTTAGATCCAAAAGTTTTTTAAAAGATGAAAAACACATGCGTTGTCAGGTTTTATCTGCCTCCTGAATGCCCCAAACCCTGTATTAAACTCTCAGGACAAAGAAGTAATACTCATAATACTCATTGCAAGTAATGGGGGGATCATTGCTCTTGTCCTCCAAATCCACATCATTGGTCTGATCTATAAGAATCTAGAAACAAAATCTTTTCTGCCTTTAAAAAAATCGTGGATTCTTTCTGCCCAGAGTCCTCAGACTCTCCCGTGGATCACTCCTCTTAGCTGGGTGCTTCCTAGGGGATCCCTTCCACTCATCTCCTGTCTAAAATTGAGGGAAGGGGAACCTTATGGTTTTCATAGAGACTTAACATGCATGTGTAACTCACTCAGTCATGTCTGACTCTTTGTGACCCCATGGACTGTACCCACCAGGTTCCCCTGTCCATGGAATTCTCTTCTCCAGGGGATCTTCCCAACCCAGGGATTGAACCTGAGTCTCTTACACCACATGCAGATTCTTTACCGTCCGGGCCACCAGGGAAGCCCACAGAGACTTAATAGCTACTCTAGAATTAGAAAGCCCTAGGTTATTTTGTTCCTTCCTACTTCTTCCACCACATTCTTTCCTCTCCTCCAAAAAGTCACTGCTTCCTGGTCTTTGTACTTGTGATCCCGTTTGCTTAGAATGCTCCATCTCCAATTCTTCACACAACTGGGTCCTTCCATCAGGTGAGTCAGATTCAAGGAGACTTCCCTGACCCAGCCTATTGAAAGTAGCATCCTTTCACCCAGCAGGTGTTCCTATACTACTCTGCTGATTATTGCCTTCAGAGCATTATTTTTTCTTTCTTCTCACTAAATTGTAAGATTCATGAGAGCAGGGCCCTAATCTAACCTGTTTACAGCTGCATCTCCAGTACCTGGCACGATGTCCAGCTCATAGTAAGTCCTTGGTAAATATTTTTCAATGATTAAATAAGTTAATAAGTAGAAACACCTTATCCAGGGCAAGGCCTTAAGCCTTGGGGGACCCAAATGACCTTGACGGTCAAACAATCCTTTGATGAACAGAAGTTTGAATCTTCGGTGCCACACTCTCCACATGCTGCCCCATAAATGATAAACAGGAAAACTGGCAGCTGGCACCCTGTCCACTGAAAAGCATCCATATCTGTCCAGGTTTCTGCAGGAAACTGGTGAGAAAGGCGTAATAAAGGGACTCTTTACAAAGTGGGGGCAACACAGAAGAGAAGAAACAAAAGGTGGAGCGTTGCCATGGGAGACTGATAACCACACAAGGCATCACCATGCTAGAGATGAAGACACAGAGCAAGACACAGCCAATTAGCAGTGCCCTGGCAAGGAGGATGGATGTGGGGCAGGTTCTTCCCTGTGTCTCCCCCTGCTCCTGGGTCACCTGTCGATGCCTCTCCGTGGTGAATCTAGGCTGGAGCAGGAGAGCAGATGAGCCTGTGGAGGCATAAAGCAAGGTGAAGTGGATGTGGAGGAGCTGAGACAGGTCCAGCACAGAGCCCATTACCCAAGTTGCCAGTGAAAGCCAGGAACTCTGAAGAGATGACCAGTATCTGTCAAGAACCCGAGAAGCCACATATCCTGACTAAAAGCTTGGGCCCTGGAGCTGACAACCAGGTCTGAATGCTGGTTCCTTTACGTACTAGTTGTCTAACTGAATTTATCAGTTGTCTTACAGGTAAAATGGGATTAGAGAGAGTTGTCATGAGTTTTAAATGACTTAAATAAGCTAATATGTAAAATGCTTAGAAGAATGCCTGACATTCACTATGTGTTGGCTTTTGTGATAAAGTTCCTCTTATTTCAGTGTCCTATTATGGTATAGACTCTAGGCTCTCAGAACTAGCCTAAAATGATATAAATATTGGTGGGCTAGTTCAGTGACTATAGTTATATGACTTTAAGATAAACATATCCTAAAGCTTTTTTTTTTTTTTTTTTTTTTAGGTCCTAGTTTGAGGTTTCTCTTTCTTTTCTTTCTTTCTTTCTTTTTTTTTTCTTTAATTAATGTCCTCAAATAAAACACTGGCTGGAAGACACCTTTAATTTTCCATCATTAATGGATTGTACTCTGTCTTTTCAGATTCAAAACTCATTTCTTGTAACTTTCTAAAACCCTGAAGATTTTGCTTGAGGCCCAATGGAATGAACATTTGTCCTGGGATAAATCCAAGGAAGTCCAGCACCTTGAGAGAATTTTCAGGTTCTTCCAAGATCCTAATGAGGATGATGCTGTCTAAATTAAGCAGTGCTCCGAGGAAGCTCATGCCCACGGTCTCTTTTTCCATCCACACCTGGAAGGAGCAGGGCTCTCCAGGACCTACTGGAGCATTTTCCCATATTCCCCACAAGGAAAGGAAAGCTGTCTTTTCTGTTTCCTCTACTGAGACACTTGCAAATGCAAATCCACTAACTTACTAGCAACCTATGGGTCACTGTAGAATGTTGTTCCAGAGACCAGTGATGCACACAGATCTGGGTTTATCCAGTTTTTTCTTAATCATACAAGCATATCAACTGAAAAAAAAAAAAAAACACACAAAACATGCCAACAGAGTCTGATATGTGTGGGTGTGTGTATAAGTTCACACTGCAGCAGCCACTTAAAATACCTTTTCACTTAACCTCTCATTGAAAAAACAGAAGATCAGGATCCAATAATAGATAACAAATTCAACTTATAGAACTATTGTTCCTTTGTATGAAGTGTTGGTTTTGCCTTTTTAGTTGACATAAGTATTTAGAGGCTTTCCTGAACTCACTTCTTATATCTTGTCTCCTGAACTGTAATGTCCTAAATTTCTCTGTCCTCTAAGTTCAAGCTTTTCAGAAATCTATTCATGGACTCGGTCAGTCAGTTCAATCCCTCAGTCGTGTCCAGCTCTTTGCAGCCCCATGAACCACAGCGTGCCAGGCCTCCCTGTCCCTCACCAACTCCTGGAGTTTACCCAAACTCATGTTCATTGAGTTGGTGATGCCATCCAACCATCTCATCCTCTGTCGTCCCCTTCTCCTCCTGCCCTCAATCTTTCCCAGCATCAGAGTCTTTTCTAATGAGTCAGTTCTTCACATCAGGTGGCCAAAGTATTGGAGTTTCAGCTTCAACATCAGTCCTTCCAATGAACACTCAGGACTGATCTCCTTTAGGATGGACTGGTTGGATCTCCTTGCAGTCCAAGGGACTCTCAAGAGTCTTCTCCAACACCACAGTTCAAAAGATTCATGGACTAGAGCTATTGATAAGCCCAAGAAACCATCCTGCATACACTAATGGCAATAGTGTATGGGGTCAATGGGGAATGTAATCACCAAAGCCAAGAAATATGTATGTTCAACAAGATGCAGGGCCAAAGAAGCAGAGTGGGGTGTGGGAGAGTAACGGGATTAAACAAGGCTCAAAGTCAGAGAATGAGAAGAAAAGCCAAGATAAACTAATGACCTACAAATGGAATTAATTCTATCAATGTTTAAAATCGTTAAAATTCAAAAATAGGACCAAATGTTGATCTAGTAAAGCTATCAAATATAGCATGAATAAATAGAGAAACTTTAGGAAACCAAAAAATGTGAAATACAAGTAAAACTTCAGTATAATTATGCTTAGTATTTGATATATCTACAGAACTGACAATGTGCATGGTATTTATTTTAACGACACACAGATGCATTCCCTGCCCCAGATACAAAAGACCATAGCCAATAAATGCAAAAGTACATGTTATCCCACTTGCAATTTGTATATAATACATATTTTAAAATGTCAGCCTACAATTTGACTCAATTTTCTTTGTAAAATTCACGATTATGCAAATAGTAAGTACATTTAATTCTACATAATTACAGTGTAAAAAATACTTTCAGAAAAACATAAAATACATTTTTATTATGTAGGACACATTTTTACTTTAGATTTAAAATACAAAACAATGAGTCCTCAATAAAAATATCAGGTTCCAATTTTAAAAGTTATTCTGTTGTCTGGAAGTAAGAGTTTCCCTTTAATGAGCTGCTTGACACCCGAGTTTTATTATTTTTCCTAAAACTTCAAGAAGTTACTCTCCTATAATCTAAAACAAGATCTTACTTTGATATATTCTGAACAAAAAAAGAGGATAGAGATTAAAAGCTTAATGTCACATCGTTTCCTCTGTACCCAGGTTTTACCATTTGCCAAGCAGCTGCTCTCTGATTTTCACAATGATTTCGAGAAAACTACATTTTCCCTCATATCTCTTTTCATCATAAGGCTCTTATCTGCTTTTCTGAGTTGTTAGCATTTTTCGTGTCCCATCAGGGCTTTATTTTCTATTGTGTATTAGTACATGTACCCTTTCCTCCAGAATAATTAGACTCATTTGCCAGCTGATAGCTTCAGCTGGGCTTTAGAGTGGTGACTTAGGACAGAGTTTATTGTTATCTAATTACTCAGCTGCAAATGAAAGTGTGAATTTCGGTAGTCTTGCTTGGCCTTACTATGCTTTGCCGATAAAAAGAGAATTCATTAATTTTCTTCTTTGAACACAGGGTCTGGTCATTTCCAGCAGTGGCGATTGTTTTTATGTGTTGTAGTTTGCTAGATAAGTGCAAGTGTGGACCTACTTAACGTAGCTTTCGTTCTGATTGCTAAACGTGGGTGAATCCAAAGTGGAGAGCTCTATGAAGGTAGTCAGAAAAAGTCTGAACCTAGAGGTGCTACTAGAGAGGGGGGAAAGCAAGTTGACATTTCCACTGCCTTTTTGAGGGGCTAGGGGCTTAAAATTTGAGTTGGTAGTTGGTGAATGCCTGTGTCATGCTGCCACGAAAACAAAGAAGCAAAAGCTTGGCACTGCCACTTATTTGGAGTGGGACATCAGCAAAGACAAGTAGAAGTGAGAAGCTTTGGAAACAGAAAACCAATCTGCCCTGGACAACATTTTCTAAAGTGTGTTTGTGTTTAATTGGTGCTCAGAGGCGAAAATGATTTCAACATCAATTTAATGACCTTGGGACCTGGACAATTGCTTGACTTTTCTAATCCCCAATTTGCTGATCTGTAACCTGTACCTGGAGATAATCGTCACCCATGGCACTGGATTGTTCTGACAATCAGGTAAGATTGTTTAAGGGGCTCAGCATGGGGCTCACACAGTGTTATTGGTAAGTGGTAGACATTTCAGGACCCTCTGTATTCCCATGTGCACTGTTGTCTACAATTTAGTGTGATGTACAACTTTCAGTATTTCGTGACTGCAGTTGACAACAGCATCACTTACTTTTAACTTTTTCTTTTGTATTGGGGTATAGTTGATTAACAATGTTGTTTTAGTTTCAGGTGAACAACAAAGTGTGTCTGTTATACACATATACGTACCTATTCTTTTTCAAATTCTTTGGCCATTTAGGCTGTCATATGATATTGAGTAGAGTTTCCTGTACTATACAGTAGGTCCTTGTTGGTTATTTTTAAATATAAATAGGAATGTATACATTTTAATCTGAAACTCCCTAAATATCCCTGCCTCATCTCCTCCTGGTAACCATAAGTTTGATCTCTAAGTCTGTAGTATCACTTAGTTCTCATTATGCATCCATGGGATTATTATTTTGAGGAAACATCTTTAGAAGACACATCTCAAGGGACAATGTTTTACGTACAGCATTACAAATATTAGTAGGTATTATAATATAAAGGTAATTTTGAGAGAGCAGCCAAGACAGAATAGACAGACTCTCATGAGCTCACCAAAATTACAACTATTTGTGAACAACCATCAGTGAAAACAACCAGAAACCACAGAAAATATAACTGCTTAAAAGATAACCACAACTAAAGACATAAAGCAGGAACCACAATGAGCCAAGTAGGAGGAGACCTCTGGGACAACAACAAGCACATTGATAATCCCTTACTGGTCTCCCAGAAGGAGAAGAAAGAAAGGGCCTGAGAAAGTACTTAGATAATAGCTGATAATTTCCCAAACCTGGGAAAGGAAGCAGCCACACAATTTCACAAGGCAGAGAGTCCCAAATAGGATTATCCAAAGAGGAACATACCAAGAAACATTGTAATCAAAATGACAAATTTACAGATAGAGAACATTAAAAGCAATAGAGGGAAAGCAACAAGTAACATCTAAGGGAAACCCATTAAGGATATCAGCTGGATTTTTCTTTTTCTTTTATATATTTTTTTAATTTTTTTAATTTTTATTTTAACTTTAGTTTACTTTACATTACTGTATTGGTTTTGCCTAACATTGACATTAATTCACCACGAGTGTACATGTGTTCCCTGCAGGTCAGAAGGGAGTGTCAAGATATATTTAAAATAATGCAAAGGGAAAACCTAAAACCAAGAGTACTCTACCCAGCAAGGCTTTCTTTCAGATTTGGTTGAGAGATCAAAACTTTAAAGACAAGCAAAAGCATAAAAAATTGAATACTACTACAGCAGATTTATAACACAAGCTAAAGGAGTTGTTCTAGGTGAAAAAGAAAATTATGAAATGAAAAATTTCATCAGTAAAAGCAAACATACAGAAAGAAATCATCCACACTCAAAGCTAGTTAGAGAGGTTAGAAGACAAATGTCATAAACTCGTCTGTATCCACAATAAGCAATTAAGGGATAAACAAAAAAAAAAGTTAAATATGACATCAAACAGTAATCATGAGGGGAGGAGGGTACAAATGCCAGATATTTAAAACACATATAAAATTAAGAGATCAGCAAGTTAGACACATATATTGTTGTTGTTCACCTGCACAGTTGTGTTCAACTCTTGTGACCCCATGGACCGCAGCACACCAGGCCTCCCTGTCCTTCACCATCCCCCAGAGTTTGTGCAAACTCATGTCCATTGAGTCAGTGATGCCATCCAACCATATCATCCTCTGTCGTCCCCTTCTCCTCCTGCCCCAAATCCCTCCCAGCATCAGGGTCTTTTCCAGTGAGTCAGTTCTTCACATCAGGTGGCCAAAGTATTGGAGCTTCAGCTTCAGCATCAGTCCTTCCAATGAATATTCAGGGTCTATTTCCTTTAGGATTGACTGGTTGGATCTCCTTGCTGTCCAAGGGACTCTCAAGAGTCTTCTTTAGCATCATAGTTTGAAAGCATCAATTCTTCAGTGCTCAGCCTTCTTTATGATCCAAGTGTCACATTCATACATGGCTACTGGAAAAACCATAGCTTTGACTTATGGAGGTTTGCTGGCAAAGTGATGTGTCTACTTTTTAATATACTGTCTAGGCTTGTGCTTTTCTTCCAAGGAGCACGTGTCTTTTAACTTCATGGCTGCAGTCACTATCCACAGTGATTTTGGAGCCTAAGAAAATAAAATCTGTAACTGCTTTCATTGTTTCCCCATCTATTTGCCATGAAGTGATAGGACCAGATGCTATGTTCTTCATTTTTTGAATGTTGAATTTTAAGCCAGCTTTTTCATCCTCCACTTTCTGCCATTAGGGTGATGTCATTTGCATACCTGAGTTTGTTGATATTTCTCCTGGCAATCTTGATTCCAGCTTGTGCTTCATCCAGTCCAGCATTTCTCATGATGTACTCTGCATATAAGTTAAATGAGCAGGGTGACTACATACAGCCTTGATGTACATATATAGAGAGCAATAGACACACATATTTACAGACAGTTATACAAAAATGTTATGGTAATCACAATCCAAAAATCTATATACACACACAAAAGTAAAAAGAATTCAAACATAACACTACAGATAGTCTTCAAATCACAAGAGAAGAAAACAAAAGAATAATGAGAGAAAAAGAAAAAAACAACCTCAAAACAATGAACAAAATGGCAATAAGACTATACACATTTATAATTATTTAAAATGTAAATGGATCAAATGCTCCAACCAAAAGACACTGAGTGACTGAATGGATATAAAGATAAAAACCCTTATATGTATATTGCTTCCAAGTAACCCACTTCATATCTAAAGACATATATGGACTGACAATGAAGGAATGGAAAAATATACTACAAATAATAAATGATGGAGAGAGTATGAAGAAAAGGAGACTCTCCTATGCTATTGGTGGGAATGTAAATTAGTGCAGCCACTATGGAGAATAGCATGTAGAATCCTCAAAAATCTAAAAATAGAGTTACCATATGATTAACTACATATTTATTGGGTATATATTCAGAAAATATGAAAGCTAATTCAAAAGATACAAATACCTCCATGCTGATAGAAGCACTATTTACAATAGCTAAGACATGGAAGGAATTTAAATTCCTGTTGACATATGAATGGACTACTACTGCTACTGCTAAGTCACTTCAGTTGTGTCCAACTCTGTGTGACTGCATAGATGGCAGCCCACCAGGCTCCTCTCTCCCTGGTATTCTCCAGGCAAGAACACTGGAGTGGGTTGCCATTTCCTTCTCCAATGCATGCATGCATGCATGCTAAGTTGCTTCAGCAACTGCTTCAGCAGTCCATCAGGCTCCCCTGTCCACAGGATTCTCTAGGCAAGAATACTGGAGTGCATTGCCATATCCTTCTCTGACGAATGGACTATGTGTGTATAAATAATATATACATATTATATATACACAGATACACACACACACAGTGGGATATTACTCAGCTATAAAAGACCCATATCTCTTTATGGAATCTAAAAACTGAATTCAATCCTTGGGTTGGGAAGATCCCCTGGAGAAGGTAAAGGCTGCCCACTCCAACATTCTGGCCTGGAGAATTCCATGGACTGTGTAGTTCATGGGGTCACAAAGAGTTCCACAAGACTGAGCGACTTTCACTTTCACTTTCATTTACAAAACAGAAACTGGCTCACAGCCAATAGAAAACAAACTTTGGTTACCAAAGTGTAAATGGGGGTACAAATTAGGAGTTTGAGGTTAACAGATACACACTACTATATATAAAATAGATAACCAACAACATCCTACTGTATAACACAAGATATTCAATATCTTATTATAAACCATAATAGAAAAGAGTCTGAAAAAGAATATATATATATGACTCACTTTGTTGTATACTCAAAACTAAGACAAAATTTGTACTTCAGTTAAAAAGGTAATTTCACATAAATAAAATAAAAGCAAATTAATTAAAAAATACAAGTAAGAACAGATTTGTCAATAGTATCAACTCTCTTAAGCCAATTCTCAATTGTTTTAAATCCTTAGAAAACAACCGCTTAAATCATTAGTAAAAGTTTGTCAAATCACCAGACAATTTCCTTCTTTCTGATTCCTTCTTGCTTCTCACAGCCCCAACCTGTGCCACACACTGGCTTTCATTCTCAGCTGCTAAGGGCTTCCTCTTCCACTGCAAATGTAGACTTTTTTAACATTATCCCCATGGTCATACAAATAGTCATTCTGATTTAATATACTTATTAACAGGATTAATTTATATGTATAAAACTTTCCATACACTGCCTTTTGATGCTCTTCTATCTTGTCATAATCCAGAAGATGGAGAGGGAAAAATGAAGCGGCTCTCTTTGTGCTTCTGTTGAGCATGATCCTCATGTGCTCCGCCCTGACCTCACCATCACACACCCTACTAAACAGAATGTTCCTCCTTAGGGCTGGTGGGGACCCCATCATCCACTCGCCAGCACTGGGGCTCAAGAGTGGTCCTTCCCTACCAAGAGTGGTCCTTCCCTACCAGTTACCCACTTTGCCCTTGGGATTAAACTGAAAAGTGAAAGTGTCTCTCTGTGACCCCATGGACTGTAGCCTGCCAGGCTCCTCTGTCCATGGGATTCTCCAGGCAAGAATACTGGTGTGGGCTGCTATGCCTTCCTCCAGGTGATTCTTCCAGTTCAAGGATTGAAGCCAGGTCTCCCACATTGGAGGCAGATTCTTTGCCATCTGAGCCACCGGAAAGCCCTTGGGATTAAGTCAGTTGTCAAGCGCTGTAGGATCTGTCCTCATATCTGCTGACCCATCCCCACTGATAAGTCATTAGGCTAAGTTAAGATCCCTTACCTTTACCATCTGAGCCACCAGGGAGATGGTAAAGAACCTGCCTACAATGCAGGAGAACCAGATTCAATCCCTGGGTTGGGAGATGCTGTGGAGGAGGGAATGATCCAGTATTCTTGCCCGGAGATTTTTGTGAACAGACGCTACAGTCCTTGGGGTCGCAAAGAGTTGGACACGACTGAGTGACTAATGCTTTCACTTTTATCCCTTACCTGAAAATAACTTCCTACCTTCTCTCTCTGTCTTATATATATGTATATGTATATACACACACATACACACACACATATATATGTATATGCACATGTATATATATTTGCTTATATAAGATGCATATGTGTGTGTGTGCATGTGCATGCATGCATGCTAAGTCACTTCAGCTGTGTCCAGCTCTTTGTGACCCCATGGACTGTAGCCACCAGGCTCCTCTGTCCATGGGATTTGCCAGGCGAGAATACTGGGGTGGGTTGCCACACCCTCCTCCAGGGGATCTTCCTGCTCCACTTCTTTTATATCTCCTGCATTGGCAAGCCTGTTCTTTACTACTAACTCAACCTGGGAAGCCTCTGTGGGTGTATGTGTGGTTGCTAAGTCATGTCCAACACTTGTGAACCCATGGAGTGTAGCCCACCAGGCTCCTCTGTCCATGGGAGTTCCCAAGCAAGAATACTGAAGTGAGTTGCCATTTCCTCCTCCAGGGGATCTTCCCAACCCAGGGATCAAATCTGTGACTACTGAATTCGCAGTGAGGTTGATTCTTTTTTTTTTTTTTTTAACTTTTAAAATTTTTATTTTAACTTTAGTTTACTTTACATTACTGTATTGGTTTTGCCAAACATTGACACGAATTCACCACGAGTGTACAAGCGTTCCCAAACATGAATCCCCTCCCACCTCCCACCCCATGCCATCCCTCTGGGTCCTCTCCTTGCACCAGTCCCAAGCATCCTGCATTCTGCATCTGACATCAACTGGCGATTCGTTTCTTACTTGATAGTATACATGTTGCAATGCCATTCTCCCATCTCATCCCACCCTCTCCCTCTCTCTCTCCCCCAGAGTCCAAAAGTTCTCTCTATAGATCTGAGTCTCTTTTGTTGTCTCGCATACAGGGTCATCATCCCCATCTTTCTAAATTCCATATATATGCGTTAGTATACTGTATTGGTGTTTTTCTTTCTGGCTTACTTCACTCTGTATAATCGGCTCCAGTTCCATCCATCTCCTTAGAACTGATTCAAATGTATTTTTTTTAATGGCTGAGTAATACTCCATTGTGTATATGTACCACAGCTTGCTTATCCATTCATCTGCTGATGGACATCTAGGTTGTTTCCATGTTCTGGCTATTATAAACAGTGCTGCGATGAACATTGGGGTACATGTGTCTCTTTCTATTCTGGTTTCCT
>SJYQ01000422.1:128467-139886 GCA_006410935.1 Redunca redunca | reverse complement strand
CCTGATGTTCAAGCTGGTTTTAGAAAAGGCAGAGGAACCAGAGATCAAATTGCCAGCATCCGCTGGATCATGGAAAAAGCAAGAGACTTCCAGAAGAACATCTATTTCTGCTTTATTGACTATGCCAAAGCCTTTGACTGTGTGGATCACAATAAACTGGGGAATATTCTGAAAGACATGGGAATACCAGACCACCTGACCTGCCTCTTGAGAAACCTATATGCAGGTCAGGAAGCAACAGTTAGAACTGGACATGGAACAACACACTGGTTCCAAATAGGAAAAGGAGTACGTCAAGGCTGTATATTGTCACCCTGCTTATTTAACTTATATGCAGAGTACATCATGAGATACACTGGGCTGGAAGAAGCACAAGCTGGAATCAAGATTGCCGGGAGAAATATCAATAACCTCAGATATGCATATGACACCACCCTTATGGCGGAAAGTGAAGAGGAACTAAAAAGCCTTTTGATGAAAGTGAAAAAGGAGAGTGAAAAGTTGGCTTAAAGCTCAGCATTCAGAAAACAAAGATCATGGCATCTGGTCCCATTACTTCATGGGAAATAGATGGGGAAACAGTGGAAACAGTGTCAGACTTTAATTTCTGGGCTCCAAAAGGACTGCAGATGGTGATTGCAGCCATGAAATTAAAAGACGCTTACTCCTTGGAAGGAAAGTTTTGACCAACCTAGATAGTATATTCAAAAGCAGAAACATTACTTTGCCGACTAATGTCCGTCTAGTCAAGGCTATGGTTTTTCCAGTGGTCATGTATGGATGTGAGAGTTGGACTGTGAAGAAGGCTGAGCGCCGAAAAATGATGCTTTTGAACTCTGGTGTTGGAGAAGACTCTTGAGAGTCCCTTGGACTGCAAGGAGATCCAACCAGTCCATTCTAAAGGAGATGAGTCCTGGGTGTTCTTTGGAAGGAATGATGCTAAAGCTGAAACTCCAGTACTTTCACCACCTCACGCGAAGAGTTGACTCATTGGAAAAGACCCTGGTGCTGGGACAGATTGGGGGCAGGAGGAGAAGGGGGTGACAGAGGATGAGATGCCTGGATGGCATCACCGATTTGATGGACGTGAGTTTGAGTGAATTCCAGGAGTTGGAGATGGACAGGGAGGCCTGGCGTGCTGCGATTCATGGGGTCGCAAAGAATCAGACACGACTGAGTGACTGGACTGGACTGAACAGTGCATAAGAGGGAGAATATAGGCACAACAATGATGCACGTTAAAGAGGGAAGAACAATGAACAGGCAAAGCAGAAAGCAGACAAGCACTCTATGATGTAAATATTAACATTATGTTCACAGAAAAGTGTTTAATATGACCTTTCAAATGCTGTCAATTTATAGTCACAAAGCAGAGAAGATGCATGTGTTTTGCCTTTCTCATTACATGGTTTTTCACAAATCTCTTTTTAATGACCCCTTATTCTCTAGAGGCCACAAATCTGGTGGTGAGTATTTTGTGCAAACAAATGAAATGCTTTCTAGCTTGAACCTTGCCAAGCAATGTATCTGTTTTAGGCAAAGCTTCCAAAGGTACAAAGTGGATTAAGTCAACTCCTTCACTCAAGGGGACTTCAAACCATGCAAACCTCATTTATTGATGAGGAATTGAGAGGCTGCAAGCTAATCAATCCAGAGACATGCAGTTATTTCATTATCATTATATCTAGGATTAGTATCCAAGCCTAATACTTCATATTTCCATGGTTCTTCTTGATGGGCAAATATGGTAGAAAGCACTAGCTTTGGTATTTCCTAGGCCTGTATTCTTGCCTGGAGAATCCCAGGGACAGCGGAGCCTGGTGGGCTGCCATCTATGGGGTAACACAGATTCGGACATGACTGAAGTGACTTAGCAGCAGCAGCAGGCCTGTATTTGGTCTGCAATGCTTACTCTGGTACCAGGGTATCTGTGCTAGTATAATACCAGCTGTGGACTGAAACGTTGTGTTATTTCTTAAAGTAAGTCTCCTCTGCCCGTTGGCTGAGCAGAATTTTTGTTAAATCTTCTTTTAGATTGAGATTGGCTTCTATTCCAATGTAAAGTGTTGAGGCCAGGTATGAAACTATAGCAAAGCAAAAAGAACAGAAGAAATAATAGTAGACTCCAATTAAAGCACCAAAAGCATTATAGAAACTAGACCGAAAGGGTTTCATTTTAGCTCTGTGAAGAAAGGGAGATTATTCAGTCTACTTGATAACTGGCCAAATCTGCTTTAATTATAAATTTTGAATCACCATCTAAGCTAGTCTAGCCTCTGATTTATGGACTAAACGGTACTAAAAGAAATTTGCCCATATCAAACATTGTTAATGAGATTTCTTGACATAAAAAGATATTATTGGCATCACCCTTCCAAGAGTTTAAGGAATATCTTGGAGTCATATGAGGAGTAGCAGTTTTCCATTTTTTGTTTGTTAAATAGTCCTCTGTTTTTTTCTGATATTCTTTTTTTATTAAGCACCTACTATGTGTCAGCTATGCTTTTAGAAAAGAACACATCATCTTTGTTTCTCAAAACTATTACTGAAAAACTACATTTCACCTGACATTTGACATTTATGCACAAACAACTAAAAACAGTCACATCATTTCAAAGCCAGTTTCACTCCTGCATCTCCATGGGTGACATAAGTCAGCCTACATCTTTCCTCTTGTTTCATCCTGGCTTCTTTTCACTGCCTGCTGTGTTTTCTGCGTCTCTGTTGTTTCTTTTGTTCCAGACCCTTCTTTCTTAACACAGAGTTCCCGAATCATTCCTATCAGTAGGCAACCAGGCTCACACAGAACCATGAGAGGCAACTTGTGCTTTCTAATTTACAGCTTGACTAGGCTCCCTTGTAGCAGAGAGGGTGGTTTTTGTTTGTTTTGTAGTTTTCTTTTCATAGGTTCACAATAGGAGGTGGACAAGGTGGTTCCTGGAAAGAAAGGGAGGGAATTGCTGCAGCCATAAGCCCCCCTGCACAGATATTGTAACAACTTGCCTGCAGAAGGCACCCCCACCTGAGCCCAGGGTAAAGGTTCCCTTCCCTGGATGCTGGCAAAAGCCTCTGCCTGCAGGCTTGTACCATAGCTGCAGCCCTCAGGGTCCTATGGGATTCTGGGTCTCCACTCTCCCCATTTCCAGTCTACTTTCTCTAAGAAGTTCTCCAACTGCAGGATATGGTGACTATACCTATAGACCTATACTTTTGGCTTAGAGTCAGGTTTTCCTTTATGAAATGAAATGGGTTACATTGGCTAGCTGTTCACCTGCTACATTTTTTTTTTTCTTCCTGGGCACTAACACAGACTACAATCCTTAGACCCTCTTTCCCTTAGGCATATCATATGACTGAGTTCTAGCCACTAGAAGGTGGCAGAAAGAGCCACGTGACACCCCTGCTGTTGTTCAGTTGCTGAGTCTTGTCCAACTCTTTGCAACCCTATGGACTGCAGCAAGCCAAGCTTCCTTGTCCTTCATTGTCTCCCAAGTTTGCTCAAACTCAGGTCAGTGATACCAGCCAACCATCTCACCCACTGTTGCCCCCTTCTCCTCCTGCCCTGCCTCCTGAGACAGTATCAGGGTCTCTTCCAATGAGCTGGCTCTTCACATCAGGTGGTCAAAGTATTGGAGCTTCAGCTTCAGCATCAGTCCTTCCAAAGAATATTCAGGGTTGATTTCCTTGAGGATTGACTTGTTTCATCTCCTTGCAGTCCAAGGAACTCTCAAGAGTCTTCTCTAGCACCATGAGTCTAAAGTAAAAGTTCTTCGGCACTCAACCTTCTTTATGCTCCAACTCTCACATCCTTACATGACTACTGGAAACACCATAGCTTTGACTATATGGACCTGTGTCCACAAAGGGATGTCTCTGCTTTTTTAATATACTGTCTAGTTTTGTCATAGCTTTCCTTCCAAGGGGCAAGCATCTTTTAATTTCATGGCTGCACTCACTGTCCGCAGTGATTTTTGAAGACCAGAAAATAAAATGTATTGCTGTTTCCACTTTTTCCTCATCTATTTCCTGTGATGTGATGGACTGGATGCCATGATCTTCGTTTTTTTCCATTAGTATCCATTCTCTGACCCAGGTTTCTGTTACTTATTTCTGGTACTTATCTCACTCGAAGGGTATTATATAATTAGAGATGACTTCAGTACATTCTCCATCACTATTTAATCAAATTTTGGCTATATTCCCGGCATTAGGCACGATTCACTTAATTTGATTCTCAAGCTCCTTCTGGGGCTTGGGTCTCTGACATTTAGCAGCTCTGCTTGGTGCACGACTTCTCTCACATGGATTACTTTGTTTTAGCAAATCTACTTTTTCCCTAAACACTGGTATGTGGACCAGCAGCGTTGGGTCAGTTAGAACAGCAGAATTCATTCCTATTGGACTAGAATCTGCATTTTAACAAGACTCCCCGGTGGTTTGTGTACTGTTAATGTTTGACAAGCAATTCTCTTTCTCTGAAGAAAGGTTGATTTCTTTAGCAAGATTTGTTGCTGTGGGTGCTGTTGTTGCTTTGTTTTCTCTTTTTCTTTGCCAACTTGGCTTGTGACATCTTAGTTCCCTGACCCGGGACTGAATCCCGGGCCCTGATATGGAGAGCATGGAGTCCTAACCACTGGATCACCAGGGAATTTCCTAGCAAGACTGTGATTGCCCCAAGTTACAAAGGAACATTAGTAATACATTTTGCATAGGATGGCAAGTTAACCAACAATGGATTTTAACTCTTTCCAAGTGAATTTACTGTGAAACCAATCAAGCTGATCTGAGGATTTTGCTTTCCATGTGAAAATTTGTTCTTGAGATTGAGTTTGAAAGAATGTATGCTGTTGGCTATCACTTAGTAATGATTCACCTGAGACCACCAGACTTTTGCAGTTTTCCATTCAGCAAGAAGAGGGCCAACTGAAATGATGAAGGAAGTCCTATCTCCTTTGTAACTTTTGGAATCTTCATCTCTGTTGCAGATGATGGGGAGGGCTAAGGTTGGCAGATAAAATACAGGACACTCAGTTAAATATGAAAGTCAGATGAATAAGAAATGCCTTTTCAACATTACTGTGTCCCAAATATTGCATGAGACATACTTATATTAAATATTCATGGGACATGATTATACTAAAAATTATTCATTGTTTATTTGAAGTTCAAACTTAACTGAATGTCTTATATTTTTATTTGCTAAGTCTGGAAGCCATAGAGAAGGCAAAACTTGAAAGGGGCAAATTAATGGGAAATCAGAAGATAGTATTTGAATGTCATTATTTATATTTTAACATAAAACATAAAGGCACCCTTTGAGCCTCCAGAGATCACTTTCTTGGCATCAGGACAGCCAAATTTATTCCCACCAAATTGGTGAAGAAAGCAAATGGAAGAGACTTTGATTTTGCATTAATCCAGGTACTGCTTTTAAGAATGTGTATACCCTTGATGTAACACATCAAGCACCAGTCCAAATCTCAAATCAATCACTGTGACGTGAGAAAACCAGGTATGTTACCAGGCAATTAGCTGTTGAGAGCTGCTGAGTTCAGTGGAGATGTCTGCAGCAATGTCCTTTGAGATGTTAAATTCTGGTAGCTTTGACTGCACAGCTGTGGAGAGTAGGATTCCTCCAACATATTATAATCAGCCGCCCTGTCCAAGAGCACCTGTGGCTTTTTAGGTCCAAGAAATAGGAAAACTAATTCTGCCTTACAACCCAACCTAAATTGAATTTGACAAGTATTCCAAAAATTCATCATTTTCCAGGTAGCCAGTTTCTTCAG
This sequence comes from Redunca redunca, assembly GCA_006410935.1. NCBI lineage: Eukaryota > Metazoa > Chordata > Mammalia > Artiodactyla > Bovidae > Redunca > Redunca redunca. The sequence continues at coordinate 134,097 of SJYQ01000422.1, read as the reverse complement.
CAGCTTAGATGATATGAGGAACTCATAAATTGGATGGTAATTAATTCCTTGGGTAACTCATTCCTATGAATTTAGACCAGCTTAAGCTATAAAGTGCTCCTGGGTAATTGTAAAGTGAATTATGTCAGAGCAATGTTTTACATCAGCAGTTTTTTTTAATATAAAATTAAATGCTGCAAGCAAACTGTTAGTCTAATTCTTTTCAGCATATCATATTTTGCATCATCTGAAGATGGGCAAGTTTTGTCTGTGGTAGATGGCAGATTTGAACACTCAATTCAGAAATCCATACCTCAGGATAGATTTTCTCCATTGGGAAAAAAATCACTCCTGTTTATAATAACCATTTATTGTGAAAAAATATCAAACAACCACAAAAGCAGAGAATATTAAACTCCCAGGTACCCAGGGCCCATCAGCACAATGTCTTCTCTTTCTCTCCATCTCCTCACTTCCACGTGGGATGGCTTGAAAGTAAATCTGAGACTTTCTCTCACCTGTATTTCAGAATGCACCTGAAAGGCAAGAATTTCCCTTTTAAAATATAGCCAATATATTGCCATTATTAATCACTGCAGATGGTAACTGCAGCCATGAAATTAAAAGATGCTTGCTCCTTGGAAGAAACGTTATGACCAACCTAGGGAACATATTAAAAAGCAGAGACATTACTTTGCCAACAAAGATCTGTCTAGTCAAGGCTATGGTTTTTCCAGTGGTCATGTATGGATGTGAGAGTTGGACTGTGAAGAAAGCTGAGTGCTGAAGAATTGATGCTTTTGAACTGTGGTGCTGGAGAAGACTCTTGAGAATCCCTTGGACTGCAAGGAGATCCAACCAGTCTACCCTAAAGGAGATCAGTCCTGGGTGTCCATTGGAAGAACTGATTTTGAAGCTGAAACTCCAATACTTTGGCCACCTGATGTGAAGAACTGACTCACTGGAAAAGACCCTGATGCTGGGAAAGATTGAAGGCAGGAGGAGAAGGAGACGACAGAGGATGAGATGGTTGGATGGCATCTCTGACTCAATGGACATGAATTTGAATAAACTCCAGGAGTTGGCAATGGACAGGGAGGCCTGGTGTGCTGCAGTCAATGGGGTCACAAAGAGTTGGACATATATGTTTCTGCCATGATATCTGTAAAATAGTGCTGTGAAAATTCATTTAATAGCTGGGATAGTTGGATGAGGAGATACTTCCTCTCATTAACTATTTTCTTATGGGGAGGCCTAGTACATACGGAAAAGGTAATGAGCGAAATTGTTATTCACTCAGTCATGTGTGACTCTTTGCAACCCCATGGATTGTAGCCTGCCAAGTTCCTCTGCCCATATAATTCTCTCTAGGCAAGAATATTGGAGTGGGTAGCCATTTGCTTCTTCAGGGGATCCTCCCAACCCAGGGATAAAACCTGGGTCTTTTGCATTGCAGGCAGATTTTGTATTGTCTGAACTACCAGGGAAACCCAGTACATATAGAGAAAGCAGAAAAATGCTATATTCTTTCACTTTATTTACAAGTTTTCATTATTATGTTTAGGTTTCTTAGTATACTACTTCGAAGATGATCAATAAGATTTTTTAAAATTTGTCACTATATACTCATAGACTTAAACATATTTCATGTTTTATGCTACTACCCTAGTATCCTCTTTGGTGTTCAGATCACTCCAGTAGGAGCCTATTCAAATTGTCTTCTGAGTCTTTTTGACATGATCCTAATAGTCGTTGGTAAGTTCATTTTGTTTTGTTTTACTTTCTGGTATACCGAGATGCTCCAGGATCTTTCTAACACATTTCTTTCTCATACCTGGAATAAGTCATTTTTCCAAGGAGCCTTGGATCATTTTAGCAGGAAATGCTATTTATAGACAGCAATCTAGATGCTATTCTTTGCTACCAGGAAGGATCCTACGTCTAGGCACTTTAAGAACTATGAAGTTTTGAGTAAAATCTCAAAACTTCATAGTTCTTAGATTTGCAGAATTGTAATTGTAATTTGCAGAATTTGCCTTTTCATAGTTTCATGGATATTGGTAGAAAAAAAATGAGATTCCTGGGTCAAAGATGAACAGTTTATTACTCAACTCAGAAGCAGCAGCCAGAGTGTCAGCATTTCTGCATCAGTATCCCCACCTTCCCGTTTCTTGCTCTGTGGGCCAGATGATGCTGCACAGGAGCTGCATGTGTGATGCTGAGCTTAGAGAACCTGAATATTTTCAAATGGGCAATAAGCATCCTTGCTCTGAGCTCTGGAGGAAAACTCTGTCTTCATGTTTCAAGGCTTTTCTCTATGTATGCTCAGTTTCTCAGACTCTGCAATCCCCAGACTGTAGCCCACCAAGCTCCTCTGTCCATGGGGTTCTCCAACAAAGAATACTGGAGTGGGTTGCCATGCCCTCCTCTTTGCTCTATATAAACACTCTGAAATGAGAGCTGGAAACAAAATGCAGTCAGTGCCTCTGCTCACAAGATGCACAAAACTGAGACACCCATGGAATATTATATCACAACAGGTGTTTTCAGTGGACGTTTAAACTAGCAATAAATCCATTCAGACGTTTCTAGTTCAAATTGAGGACAATATCATTTTTACTTAATTTATTGGTGTATGTTTGTGTTTTCTTTACTGCACACTCATGTCCCAACCTCATGGAATCCAACATAATCATTTATTTTCCTTGTCTAAATCAAGAAATAATATTCAAAATAAAATACCAACACTAGCACTGAAAACATAAATAATATTATTACTATACAGGTAAACTTTTTTGCCTTCTGTGCTTAAGGCTTTACATGCAAGAATATACAGTCAACTGATAAAACAGAAATGGCCTCAGACAGAGAAAACTTATGGTTACCAAAGGGGAAAGGAGGGAGGGGTAAATTAGGAGTTTGGGATTAGCAGATGCACACTCCTAAATATAAAAGAGATCAACAACAAGGTCCTACTGTATAGCACCGGAAGTTACATTAAATATCTTATAATAACCTATAACAGGAAATAATCGTAAAAAGAATACACACACGCAAACGTATACATATATGCATTCAGTTCAGTTCAGTCGCTCAGTCATGTCTGACTCTTTGCGACCCCATGGACCACAGCATGTCAGGCCTCCTTGTCCATCACCAACTCCTGGAGTTTACCGAAACTCCTGTCTGTTGAGTCAGTGATGCCATCCAGCCATCCTCTGTCATCCCCTTCTCCTCCTGCCCTCAATCTTTCCCAGCATCAGGGTCTTTTCTAATGAGTCAGTTCTTCGCATCAAGGTGCAAAGTATTGGAGCTTCAGCTTCAACATCAGTTCTTGCAATGAATATTCAGGGTTGATTTCCTTTAGGGTGGACTGGTTGGATCTCCTTGCAGTCCAAGGGACTCTCCAACACCACATAGTCTTCTCCAACACCGCAGTTCAAAAACATCAGGTTTTCAGTACTCAGCTTTCTTTATGGTCCAACTCTCACATCCATATATGATTACTGGAAAAACCGTAATATTTGACTATATGGACTTTGGTTGACAAAGTAGTGTTTCTCCTTTTTAATATGCTGTCTAGATTTGTCATAGCTTTTCTTCCAAGGAGCAAGTGTCTTTTAATTTCGTGGCTGAAGTCACCATCTGTGGTGATTTTGGAGGCCAAGAAAATAAATTCTGTCACTGTTTCCATTGTTTCCCCATCTACTTTCCATGAAGTGATGGGACCAGATGCCATGATCTTAATTTTCTGAATGTTGAGTTTAAAGCCAACTTTTTCACTCTCCTCTTTCACTTTCATCAAAAGGCTCTTTAGTCCTTCTTCACTTTCTGCCAAAAGGGTGGTATCATCTGCATATTAGTTGAGTTCAGTTCAGTCGCTCAGTCGTGTCCAACTCTTTGCAACCCTGTGAACTGCAGCACACCAAGCGTCCCTGTCCATCACCAACTCCTGGAGTCCACCCAAACCCATATCTAATGAGTCGATGATGCCATCCAACCATCTCATCCTCTGTCGTCCCCTTCTCCTCCTGCCCTCAATCTTTCCCAACATCAGGGTGTTTTCCAATGAGTCAGCTCTTCACATCAGGTGGCCAAATATGTGAGTTTCAGCTTCAACATCAGTCCTTCCAATGAACATCCAGGACTGATCTCCTTTAGGATGGACTGGTTGTATCTCCTTGCATATTAGAGGTTGCTAATATTGTTATTTCTTGATTCCAGCTTGTGCTTCATGTGGCCCAGCATTTCTTATAGTGTACTCTGCATATAAGTTGAATAAGCAGGGTGACAATATACAGCCTTGATGTACTCGTTTCCCAATTTGGAACCAGTCTATTGTTCCATGTCCATTTCTAACTGTTCCTTGGCCGGCATACTGGTTTCTCAAGAGGCAAGTAAGGTGGTCTGATATTCCCACCTGTGAGAATTTTCCCGTTTGTTGTGATCCATACAATCAATGGGTTTAGAATACTCAGTGAAGCAGAAGAAGTGAAGTGAAGTCGCTCAGTCGTGTCCGACTCTTTGCGACTCCATGGACTGTAGCCCACCAGGCTCCTCCATCCATGGAATTTTCCAGGCAAGAATACTGGAGTGGGTTGCCATTTCCTTCTCCAGGGGATCTTCCTGACCCAGGGACTGAACCCAGGCCTCCCACATTGCAGGCAGATGCTTTACCGTCTGAGCCACTAGGGAAGCCCTGGTAAATGAAGCGGAAGTAGATGTTTTTCTGGAATTCTCTTGCTTTTTCTATGATCCAATGGATGTTGACAATTTTATCTCTGATTCCTCTGCCTTTTCTATATCCAGCTTGAACATCTGGAAGTTCTCAGTTCCCGAACTGTTGAAGCCTCACTTGGAGAATTTTGAGCATTGCTTTGCTAGTGTGTAAAATGAGTGTAATTGTGTGGTAGTTTGAACAATCTTTGGCATTGCCTTTCTTGGGGATTGGGATGAAAACTGACCTTTTCCAGTCCCATGGCTACTGCTGAGTTTTCCAAATTTGCTGCATATTGAGTGCAACACCTTAACAGCATCATATTTTAGGAGTTGAAATAGTTCAGCTAGAATTCCATCACCTCCACTAGTTTTGTCCATAATGATGTATCCTAAGGCCCACTTGACTTCATACTCCTGGATGTCTGGCCCTAGGTGAGTGATCACACCATTGGTGTTATCTGAGTCTTTAAGATCTCTTTTTTTTTTTATAGTTCTTCCGTATGTTCTCGCCATCTTTTCTTAATATCTTCTGCTTCTTTTAGGCCCTTTATTGTGCCCATCTTTGCAAGAAATGTTCCCTTGGTGTCTCTAATTTATATGGCTTCCAAGGTGTCAGTGGTAAAAGAATTGCCTGCCAATGGAGGATACTCAGGAGAAGTGGGTTCAATCCTTGGGTCAGGAAATGGCAACTCATTCTGTTATTCTTGCCTGGAATATCCCACAGAGGGGTCTGGCAGACTACAGTCCTTTGGGGTACAAAGATTCAGACATGATGAAGAGACTGAGCATGCACACATGTGTATATATATATATATACATTTGAATCACTTTGCTGTAAATGTGACACTAACATAATATTGTAAATCAACTACAATTAAAAAAGAAAGACTATACAGTCAAATTACTATGCTTTAAATTCGTTTGGATTAGAT
>SJYQ01000422.1:69683-118531 GCA_006410935.1 Redunca redunca | reverse complement strand
ATTCTTGATTTTTTATTTTATATTTTATTTATTTCTGCTTTTTTTTCTTTCTCAAGTCCTCTCTTCTAATTTTTTGAACTCTAACTTTCTCTTTCTTCTTCTTCTTTTTCTGTTTGACTTCCTGATTTAGGCTGACATATCAATTTTGTACACCATCAGGGGCCTAGTCTGTAATGGCCTGATAAATCATTTCTGAAATAAAATATTAAAACTTACGATCATAGTAGTGGTTACCTATAAGACATAGTCATTAAAACAACCTAAAATATTAGAATCATAATCATAATCAAATAAATTAGCCAAATGCATAAATAGTGTCATAGTATAAGATCAAAGTATGCTTTCTGTTACATTAATAATCAATTTTATATTGTTGGATAAGTTAGTTGTTTCTAATTTTTGCTACTAATTCACTAATTGTACTCTAATTTAATTAGTAGATATGCTCCTGAAAATTACATGGATCTAATTTTTATGAATTAATGGTTATTATGGAGAGAACAAGTATGACAACTTATTGTGTTAAAAGGAAGAATTTGTTTTCTAAAATATTTGCTCCCAAAGTCTAAATGTTTACAGAATAGTTTGACTTAAATTTGGCTGATATCTGTGATGTCATTCTGTTCACTTAATTTAGCAGTTTTTTCCTCTCTCTCTAACACAACCATACGCACTACTGTATATTTTTGGATTTGGCACATTTACCTCATGTAACAACAGGTTAATAGATAACGCTATACCAAGAGGTATGGAATAGCCACTCTATTACTTGAAATAGGCTGGCCAGGACCACTGAAGGGTTAACTACAGATTATAAAGTGCTTAAAAAATGAAAAATGTTCTACAAATGCCAAGGTTATTAAGGCACTTAACAGCATATATCAGAAAGTGGACATTTTTCTGCCAAGGCATCAATCCTCAAATTTCAATTTAATTCAACAAATACTTATTGAATACAAATGATTACAGGACTGGTAAAGGTCAATTTTCATTCCAATCCCAACGAAGGACAATACCAAAGAATGTTCAAACTACTGCACAATTGCACTCATTTTGCATGCTGACAAGGTAATGCTTAAACCTTCAAGTAAGGTTTCAGGAGTCTGTGAACTGAGAAATTCCAGATGTACAAGCTGGATTTAGAAAAGGCAGAGGAACCAGAGATCAAATTGATAACATCTGCTGGATCATAGAAAAAGCAAGGGAATTCCATAAAAATATCTACTTCTCCTTCATTGACTACATTAAAGCCTTTGACTGTGTGGATCACAACAGACTGGAAAATTCTTAAAGAGATTGGAATAACAGACCACCTTACCTGGCTCTTGAAGAAGCAACAGTTAGAACCAGACATGGAACAGACTGGTTCAAAACTGGAAAAGGAGTGTGTCAAGGCTGTATATTGTCACCCTGCTTATTTAACTTATATGCACAGTACATCTTGCAAAATGCTGGGGTGGATGAAGCACAGGCTAGAATCAAGATTGCTGGGAAAAATATCAACAACCTCAGATATACAGATGATATCACTCTAATGACACAAAGCAAAGAGGAACTAAAAAGCCTCTTGATGATGGTGAAAAAGGAGAGCTAAAAAAGCTGGCTTCAAATTCAAAATTCAAAAAGCTAAGGTTATGGCATCTGAGCCCATCACTTCATGGCCAATAGATGGAGAAACAGTGGAAACAGTGACAGACTTTAAATTTTGGGCTCTGAAATCACTGCAGGTGGTGACCGCAGCCATGAAGTTAAAAGACACGACGTTTAACCATGACCAAACTAGACAGTGCATTAAAAAGCAGACACATTACTTTGCTGGCAAAGGTTCATATAGTCAAAGTTATAGTTTTTCCAGTAGTCATGTACAGGAGTGAAATTTGGACTATAAAGAAAGATGAGCACCGAAGCACTGGTGTTTTTGAATTGTGGTGCTGGAGAAGACTCTTGAGAGGCCCTTGGACTGCAAGGAGGTCAAACCAGTCAATCCTGAAGGAAATCCATCCTGAATATACATTGGAAGGATTGATGTTAAAGCTCCAATACTTTAGCCACCTGATAAAAAGAGATGACTTATTGGAAAAGATCCTTATGCTGGGAAAGATAGACGGTAAGAAGAGAAGGTGTTGACAGAGAATGAAATGGTTGAATGGCATCACCAACTCAATGGATCTGAATTTGAGCAAGCTCTGGGGGATAGTTCATGGGGTTCTCTAGGAAGAATACTGAAGTGGTTTGTGATTCCATTCTCCAGTGGACCACATTTTTTGGAACTCTCCATGACTTGTCTGACTTGGGTGGCCCTACACAGCATGGCTCATAGTTTCATTGAGTTAGGCACGGAGGTGGTCCATGTAATTAATTTGATTAGTTTTATGTGATTGTGGTTTTCATTCTGTCTGCCCTCTTAAAGATAAGAATCAGAGGCTTATGGTGGTGGTGGTCTAGTCACTAAGTCATGTCTGACTCTTGCGATCCCATGGACTGTAGCCTGCCAGGCTCCTCTGTCCATGGGATTCACCAGGCAAGAATACTGGAGTGGGTTGCCATTTCCTTCTCCAGGAGATCTTCCCAACCCAGAAGTCAAACTCAGGTTTCCTGCATTGCAGGCAGATGATTTACCAACTGAGCTATGAGGGAAGCCTTATGGAATAGGCTTATGGAGGTATACTAACTGAGGAAATCTGGGTCTTGTTCTGATGGGTGGAGCCATGTTCAGTAAATCTTTAATCCAATTTTCTGTTGATGGGCAGAGTTCTGTTCCCTCACTATTGTTTGACATGAGACCAAACTATGGTGGAGGTAATAAAGATAATGGCGACCTCCTTCAAAAGGTCCTGTGCATCACTGCCACACTCAGTACCCCCAACCCTGCAGCAGGCCATTGCTGACCCATGCCTCCACTGGAGACTCCTAAACACTCACGGGCAAGTCTGGCTCAGTCTTCTGTGGGATCACTGCACCTTTCTCCTGGCTCTTGGTGCACACAAGGTTTTGTTTGTGCCCTCCTTTCATCTTCATTGGAAGGACTGATGCTGAAGCTGAAACTCCAATACTTTGGCCACCTGGTGTGAAGAACTGACTCCTTGGAAAAGACTCTGATACTGGCAAAGATTGAAGGCAGGAGGAGAAGGGAATGACAGAGGATGAGATGTTTGGATGGCATCACTACACAATGGACATGAGTTTGAACAAGTACTGGGAGTTGGTGATGAACAGGGAAGCCTGGTGTGCTGCAGTCCATGGAGTTGAAGAGTCAGACATGTCTGAGCAACTAAACTGAACTGAACTGGGGGATAATGAAGGACAGGGAAGCTTGGCATGCTGCAGACCATGGGCAGCAAAGAGTTGGACATGACTTAGCTACAGAGGAACAATGTATGATTTTCAAAATTTGTAGACAAAAATGAACAAAACTTGTTCCTCCCCTTAAGAGGTTCACTGTTTAGTGCCTGGATAGACAGACACACAGCTTATTATTATAGAGGCTACATCCAAAAAGTTCCTCAAAGAGGTAGAAACTGAGTGCTATAGATGTCAGAGTTGGAAGGTACTTCCAACTGGAGTTAATTAGAAATTGAATAATGGTTGAGGAGGTGTTTGATCTGGCCCTTGAAGGATGGTAACATTTTGACAGAGCAAGTACTGGGGGAAGGGCATTTTAAGCACACATTAAGTGGTGGAAAAGGCATTTCATAGAAAATCAAAGTTTATCAATTTGATGCATATTGAGCAATGATTGTGCTGAGAAAGTTGGATGGGGTCAGATTATAGAAGACCTTTATTACTGAGCTAAGGAGGCAGTTGTGAGCTGTTGATGGCTTTTGAAAAAGCAAGTAAGAAGGCTGACACAGAAAGTAGACACTCAATTGTTATTTGTGGCGTCATCCAACAGGTTACACTTTCTTAGGAACAGTCGAATGCTGACTGTGGTTTTTTTTTAGGTGAGTTCCTCTTTGTATTCAAGTCAATGGTCAAGTTTCTGCTAAAAGCCAGCTTGTGTTAAGGACATCTGCCCTATCTGTTGGGGTCTAGCCCCCGCAGGATCTAGGGGAACCCTCAGGAGAAATGGCGTTGGTGAATGAATGAATGAATGAGAGAGGAAAGAATAGAAGCTGATCTTCCTTTGTTTACACAGAGAGCTAATAAAGCCCCAACACAAGAGACTTATTCAGAGGCCACAGGTGCATTCCTGGTTTCCCGGGGTAGTGAAGATGCAGAGCGTCTTCCCGTTCAGGTCTTAGAAGCCCAGGCAGATAAGTGAAGGCAGAGAGCTTCTATGCTCCAAGGGATCAGCCTGAAAAAGAGAGTGAGAGAGAGAGAGAAAGAAAGAAAAAAACACACGGGGAGACCAAGCTTCTTTGGTGAGTGAGGCCCATAAATTTATTTTTAAAAGGGACTTTTATACCTTGACTTGTACATAGAGGGAAATGAAAGATATAAAGTCATACAGAGTCAGCCCCAAAATTCCAGCAGTTTTGTCTTTATTGAAACCAGGATTTTTTCTGCAAACGTTTTCCATAAACAATATTGTGTACATTATCTTCTGACCTTGGAGGCCTGTGGACATTTTATGATCCTCTTTTGATAAAGGCTGCTCAACCAGAAAACTTATTTGCCCTCAAACTGTTTTTTATTTATATATTTCTAATCTATGTCAGCCTCAGAAAATGCTAAACAGAGTTACATTTCTCACGGAAGAAAGAACCAATTAGCTCAAAGGTCTGATGTGGTTAATTTTAAGGCTACACTTGTTTTTCTTACATTCCAACTACGTTAACTAATGTACTCCCAGGTGCACAGTGGATAAGGGATATGGGAACTTGGCAGCAAGCATTGGCTCAACAGTGAAATCTTACACCAGCACTATTCTAATAACTTTTAACTCTTTGAAAGGCTCTATGTTTTAGGCTTCCCGTGCCTCTCACAGTTGGGGCTGTGAACAATCATGTGTGTAGCTGCAAAAATCTGGATAAATCTGCCAAGCAAGCTAGAAAGCCATCAGAGGGGTTTGAATTGAAATACTCCTATCATGTCCAAGAGATTTATTAGCTAGAGCCCTAAGATGATTTTCTCTAGAGAAAGGTGGTTGGGGATAGCCCCCTGTTAATGTAAGGAGAGTTGGTGAAAGGCACAAAATAGTAAGACAGACAGATTCTGGTTTTGGGGGTAGATGCTCGGGCAGGCCCAGGGGGTCCATCAAGTCCTGAAGCCTTGTTTATTAGAGCTTTTCTGCATGACCTTGTCATGGGTGGGATGGCCCATGCTGGCTCTCAGCACCTATCCTTGCAGAAATACCTCTCTTTACCCTGTCTTCACCCTCCCATCTTGGTCTCCTGCCTGACTCGCTCAGCTGCCCCCTGACCCTCTCAGAATCAAAACCACTTCCTGTTCACTCTTGTGCTGGCATCTCTAGTTGGGTTGCTTTCCTTGTCTTACTGATTCTGGCTTCTATTATTTCCCTCCAGATAATGGAGAGGTAGCTGTACCCCTGAACTTCTTGATTTTTATTTTAAGTTTTCAAAGTTTAACATGAATCATGGTAGAGAAAAGTGAGAAGTACTAGTGAACAAAAGCAAAGCCCTTTGGGAACAGAGAGAAGAGATATCTTTAAAGCAATTTAAAAAATAACTATTAAGGAAGATGATATCTCTGCCTCAGCTTCTTCCTGTGTCACAAGGATGGAGATAATGTCTGTTGCATTGGTTGTCAAATGTATTAAATGAGTTCACACTTTTAAAAAATGGTTAGGCAAGTGACATGTACATGGATACCACTCAGTAAAGTTTCCCTTAAACAGAAAGACGAACATATAATAAGTATCCTAAATTAAATTTAACATGGTAAAACAAGTTTGCTTTTTCTACTATCCTTCTTATCCTACTTTCTCAGATTCCTCAAGTATTTGTAGCCTTGAGAAAACATACCAAAACCTCTGTCTTCCCTCCCAGAGGGAAGATCATCTTCCCTCCCAGATACCAGCTGGTAGAAGGAAAGCCAAGTAGCAACTGAAGAGACAACCATCTAAACTAATTATGTACTGAAATCTTTCCTGCTTAACTCCAAATATCATTCAGTTCAGTTCAGTTCAGTCGCTCAGTCGTGTCCGACTCTTTGCAACCCCATGAACTGCAGCATGCCAGGCCTCCCTGTCCATCACCAACTCCCAGCGTTCACTCAGACTCACGTCCATCGAGTCAGTGATGCCATCCAGCCATCTCATCCTCTGTCATCCCCTTCTCCTCCTGCCCCCAATCCCTCCCAGCATCAGGGTCTTTTCCAATGAGTCAACTCTTCGCATGAGGTGGCCAGAGTACTGGAGCTTCAGCTTTAGCATCATTCCTTTCAAAGAAATCCCTGGGCTGATCTCCTTCAGAATGGAGAGGTTGGATCTCCTTGCAGTCCAAGGGACTCTCAAGAGTCTTCTCCAACACCACAGTTCAAAAGCATCAATTCTTCGGTGCTCAGCCTTCTTCACAGTCCAACTCTCACATCCATACATGACCACAGGAAAAACCATAGCCTTGACTAGACGGAACTACTTATGTGTGAAGAATGGGATGTAGCATTTGTAAAAAACTAACTAGAGTGGGAAGACCATCAGGGGGAGCTCTCATGCCCTGTGATGACAGAAAACCCAACAAGAAGGAGAAAGACTCTCTTTTGTCCTCAGGATTCAGCCAAGGAAAGCCGTGAACCCTTTGTTTAATCTAGATTTCCCACCTTTCTTTCCCTCTACAAGGTTGTTCTCTCCACTTTTGCAGGGGCCTGGCAAGTGGCTTGCCATGTTTGCAGACCCCAAATTGCAATTCTCTGCTGATCCTGAGTAAAATTGATTTTGCTGGAGAAATATCTGGCAACCTGTTTTAGGTCAACACTTTGCACATATTTTGTCTGATAAGACTCTCATGTCTCTCACTCAGCCAATTTCACTCATAATAGCTAGAATCAGTGGTTCTCAATCAAGGACACTTTGTCCCCTGGGGAATATTTGGCAACGTCTGCAGACTTTTTTGTTTAGCAAAACCAGGAGGTGCTATTCATAGATATAGCCCAGAGATGCAGCTAACCATCCTACAATACACAAGACGGCCCTCCACACACACCAAAGCATAAGAACATGTTATTCAGTTGCCCAGTGTGTCCAGCTCTCTGGGACCCCAGGACTGTGGCATGCCAGGCCTCCCTGTCCCTCACCATCTCCCAGACTACTGAAGATAAAATGTAACTAGGGCCAAGGTTGAGAAAATCTGGGTCATATTGAGAGGGTCTACACTTCAGTGCCAGCTGAGAGTGAAGGTTTGAGGAGATGGTGCTACAGGATGAGCAGGTAGAAAGGCAAGTTGACTACCCCACACACCTGAGTGGAGGATTCTGGACCAGGGCAGGTAGGAGGATCCTGAGATCCAAGAAGAATTGCTGGTAATTGGAGTCTGCAGCAAATTTTGTTTATTTGTCAATTTGGTCAAGGCAGTAGGAGCAGGATATTCAGGGTCTCACGTGGCTATAGGGCAGGGCTTGGGTGAATATCTGCTGTGGTGTATATCCTCTGATGAGGGCCCTTCCAATAGGTATGAATAGTGACCTGGGGCAGGGGGGAGCATCCAGCCATGATTAGTTCAACCCTTGTGGGCATATTGCAATAAAGTCAAGAGAGCAGGGACAAAAGATGACCTAGAGCCAGAATCATTTAGAGTATTGCAATAAGAAAGATATGAGTGGTGGTTTATATACGTGCAAAATTCTTTGACATTTCCTTCAACAAAGAGCCTCTTTCCCTACTCTTTGAGTTTGGGTTGGGCTTAGTGATTCACTTCTAGTGATGGGCTAAAGAAGGATTCATGTTATACAACTTTCATGGCTGGGTTACAAGGTTCATGGTCTCTGCCTTGCCCTCTCTTTTTGGATCACTTGCTCTGGGGGAAGCCAGCTATTGTGCCATGAGGATGCTCAAGTATCCTTACGAAGAGGTTTGAGGCCAGAAACTGAGGCCAACAGCCATGTAATTAAACCACTGTGAAGCAGGTGCATGGTCCCACACACATGCTCAGATGACTAATGGAGAGCAGATGAGAGACCCTGGGTCAGAGTCCCCACTGAGCTGCTCTTAGATTCAGGGTCTTCAGGGTCTTCAGGGACTTCCTGGGTGGTCCAGTGGTTAAGAATTCATTCTTCCACTGCAGGGGGCTACAGGTTTGATTTCTGATTGGGAAACTAGGATCCCACCTAACCAAAAACAAATAAAGTGTATATATATATAATTCTTTTAAAAAATCTCTCACCTTCAGAAACTGTAATAATACCTTCTCATTGTTTTCAGATGGCAGACTTTGAGATAATTCATTAAGTATCAATATATACGTAACACATATTTAGGAGTGAGTTTTTTCATTAAGAACAGTTATAGACCAGTTATAGACTGTATACAGGAGGTTTAGGTATAGATTTTAAGGGGAAGGAGCTTTATTGCCTCTTCATTGTAGAGAATTTTGATTCAGAACTGTGTGATTAGGAATATGGATTTGTGAGTAGACTGCCGTAATTCCAGTGCTGACTCTCACTAGCTTGTGATCCTGGGCAACTTAACTCCTCAGAATTCAGCTTATTTGTTTTTAAAACAAAGATAGTCATTAATAGCTGGAAAGTGTTTATAAGAGTATCTGGGAAATAACGTGAAATAAACATTACCTGCTATTATTATTGTGTCTGTAGTTGTATCACCTTACACTCAGATGGTGATTCACATTTATACAATACTCTGCATAAGTTATTGGAAAGTTTGGTGCCTGGGTCAGAAAGGGTTCAATGAATGAATTCTCAAATTCAGCATAATGTGAACCTTGTCATACGCAGTCTTCAAGCTGATCTTGAGGATGCAACACTTAAGCCCACTGTGTTAGGACCATGATGGTGGCCACTTGTTAAATATCTTCAGAAGAACAACTTCAAGTATATTTGTGTGAGAAGCAAATAAAATGGTCATAAAACACCCATATTTTGGCAGCTTGGCTGTTCATGAATATTCTTTCTCCTGAACTCTTAAAGAAAATGTGTCTAATTTTAGTGCTAAGTAGGTTAGCTTTTCAAAGAGATATGATCTCAAATGCCATGTCCCTTTACATACTATATTTTTACCTGCTGGTTAATGTTGATAATGATATTTAATTTAAAGTACAAATCTGATACAAATCTGGAACTCAAAATATAAAATTGCAAAATAAAATTTAAATTTACGAACTTTTCAAAACCACCTCTCTGTTTAAATGAGTGTCAGCCCTGCTCCAGGCTATTTGTTTTCTCTCTCACTTGCACCTGTGAACTTTCAGAATAAACCCATTGTCATGCACTAAATGCTTGTGTCCCTCCCAAAATTCATTTTTTGAAAACCTACCCCTCAACTAATGGTATGAGGTGTCAGGATCTTTGGGAGGTAAGGAGTATTAGCTGGGCTCTCTTCTGAGGACACAATGAGAAGTCAGCTGTCTGCAGCTCACAAGAGGGTGCTCACCAGAACGTGACTGTGCTGCTGCACTCTGGTCTCAGATTTCCAGCCTCCAGAGCAGTGAGGAGTGAATTTCTGGTGTCAATAGTTCATTCAGTTTATGGTATTTGTTATGCAACTGACTAAGATACCAAGCATATTTACTAGGCAGCATCACACTCGAGTAAATTGTGTGTTTAACGAGGAGAGAGTAAGGCAGAACAATCAATCACTTTGACTTTTTTTTCTATTTTTTTTTAGCCTAACCTTAAAATAGCACGATAAATGGAGAGAAATTCTAGAAAATTTTGTTCGAAAAGAAAATGTGAGAAAAAGAACCAAGAACACGCCTTTCCTGCTTTGAAACAGAAATGGCAGATTTCCATCATGTTTAGTAAAAATAGTAAGAATAAAATAAATGCATTTGAACCGCATTTACTTTTAAAATGTAGAAAAGAACCATACTGCTCAAGAGATGGAGTAAATAAAAAAGACAACTTGGCACCTTTTATTGTACGGGGAAGAAACTTACCTTGGCTAAAACGGACACTACTTAGAAAATCAAAATACTACCTCTAATCACAGTGCATTTCGTGTGGGTTTAACCTGTTTGCTTTAAAGATTTTACTGTAATTGTCACCAAGTCCCTGCATGACAGGCTGATGAATCCAAGAGATGAGGTGTTAAGGCAAAGAATATGACACTATTTGAAAAGCTGGATGACCAAGAGGATGGTAGACTCATAGTAACCATCTAGTCAGGGTCTGGATGCCAGAACATTCGGGAGAGTCAGAGAGAGAGAGAGAGAGAGAGAGAGAGAGAGGCAATGAGAAACCAAAATGAAAGGGGCTTCAGTCTTGCAAAGCATCTCCAGAAAGGGCCAGCCTTTGGAAGGGGTGTATTAATCTCTTCTTTTTGTTGTAGCTATTCCCAGGTGGGCAGGGTCAGATCATCTCTCTGTGAGCTGAACAAAGACTCTTTAGTTTAACAGTCAGGCAGAGGGACAGGGTCCTCTGAAGCAGTCCATTATGTATAACTGTAATAACAAAAGCAAGAAAAGCAAGTCAAAGAAACGGTTTCCAGTATGGAGTTGGAATTGGCTTTTCCCTGCAAAATAATCAGTTTGACTATGTTTTTTCATTTTTACTAGGACAAATCCTTAAGCAATTGCATTTCAAATCTTTTTTTGATATAAAGTGCAAAAGTGATGGAAAGAAGAGAGAATACTATTTGGGGGAAAATGTTCTTCATTTTGTACAAAAAATTTTTTGAAACAAATTACTATATTTTGTTTGTCTATTAATATAAATATGGATAATAATATTTCAACTTTATAGGGTTGTTATCAAGATGAGTTGTCATTGTGAGTTAATATTAATAAAGAATTTAGAACAGTGCCTTACTCATAATGCATGGTATATAAGATCTAGTTAAATGTAAATAAAATAATTTTTAGGATGCAATCATTTAAGGTAGAAATAAATGTTAGTGATAGGGTGGCATGAGATAGGTCACCAGAAGTGGGATAGGAGCACACCGGGCAGTTCATTTGTGTGATTACTTCTCTTTCCTTCTTATCAAATGAAGCTGACCCTAACCATTCAGAGAGATCTGCAAGGTCTTCTGGGCAGATGATGACAGGAGATGGTTTTTTTAAGTGTTGAAAATTCTTTGATTTTCTTTCCACTGTTAGGGCTTTACCCCTCCTTGCTTGGTTCTCAGAGAGTTGTTCAGATTTTTCTTTATGGCTTTCTTGTTGCATTTCTTTCATCAGAATTTTCCCCAGCCTTATTATGTTGCTCACTGACTTAGAAGAGCACAATTTTAACGTAGTGTATCTCTCTGAAACACATGCTCACACTCATGCACTCACAGGAATATCCCCTTGGTTGCTCAGTTGTCAGAATTCATTTATCCTCCAGGGTGATTGTTCGGTTAAGGGGAGGTGGGGCTGGGTGTTCTGATTCTCTCTGAAGTAAGCTTAAACTATTTGTGATGACCTCAACAACACACATTTGCTTCAGGCTTTACAGTTAAAAAAAAAAAAAACTTTTTGGAAATGGTCACATTTGGTTCTCATAACAATCCTATAAAGCACTATTATTATTATTCACTCTTTATCTAATGAGGACACTGAGTCTCTGATATTAAATAATGCAGCCCAATTTCACCACTGAAGATAGTAGAGCTGAGTTTCCAGACCTAAACTTTTTTTTCCCCAACTTACTTTCAGTCTATTACTAAAACCAGAATCAAGGCAAAAAATCAAGATGGTTAGCAGTTTTGTTTGTTTGTTTTTTCCTTTTCTCTCTCTTTCTCTTTATGTTTCACCCTCTCTCCTTAGTTGCTTAAAACAGCAAGTTTGAACAACACTTAGGCACATGTTAATGCCTTTTGCTTGAGTATTTTAGACCTTGTGGGAGGAAGAATTCTGTATCCTATAGTTCCCATTCTCTAGTTTTCCAATCGAATAGTTGACTACATACTGCTAGACAGGGGCTCTGCTGATGTAATTAAGGTTACTAATCAGTAGACTTTGAAGTAGGGAGATTACCTTGGTTTTTGTGAGCCCATCTGACACCTGAGTCCTTTGGAAGTCAGAGAGGAAATAGAAGAGAAAGCCAGAGGAATTCAAAGTGTGTTGACTCCTATGTTGCTGCTGGCTTCAAGGTGGAGGAGGCTGTGTGGGAAGTCAGATGAGCCCTGCCAAAACCCAGCAAGTCTGATATAGGATGCCGAACCCCATATGAGAACTGCAGCCCTGCCTGGTCATTGTTGTTCATTCACTTAGTCATGTCCAACCGTTTGCAACGCCATGGACTGAAGCATGCCAGGCTTCCCTGTCCTTTGCTATCTCCCAGAGTTCACTCAAATTCATATCCATTGAGTTGGTGATGCCATCCAACCATCTCATCCTCTATCACCCCCTTCTCCTCCTGCTCTCCATCATTCCCAGCATCAAGGTCTTTTCCAATGAATTTGGTACCTTGGTTTTAGCTTCCCCAGACTCTGGACAGAGAATCCAGCCACACCTTTGGCCTATAGAATTGTGAGGTCATAACCGAGCATTGCTTTACAACGTTAAATATGTGATAATTTGTTATGTAACCATAGATAACTAACACATTGTACTTTTGAAGTCTATATAATTCAAAAGAGAATATGTGGTATTTTTATCTGCTGCATTCTTGGTCCCACTGGACCCTGAGATGACAGAGTGGTAACAATCTCCATTCATCATTGTCAAAAAACACATGGTTCCAGGGGATTCTAAATGACTTCTGCACATCTCATCAAGGGTACTTTACTACTGCCTAAGCATCAATAATTGTTGAGGTCCTTTAATGGACTGGGACCTGGTGGTCCGGAGTCGACAATAAGAAGGTAAAGGAGAGAAAGGGGCTGATATTCCTTGGTACGCAGAAAGCCAATAAAGCCCCTGACATGGGGCTTGCTCTGTTCATGGAGGCCTCAGGAGCCCTTTCAATGGGGTGAAGATGCAGAGTGCCTTCTCGAGAGGGTCTTAGAAGCCTGGGAAGGAAAGTGAACTCAGAGGGCCTCTGCACTCCAAAGAAATAGCCTGAGAGAGAGAAAGAAAGACACAGGGACCTGAGCTCTGATGGGGCAAAGGTGTTTTAATCAACATGGTGTGGGCATATATACTGTCTTACAAGGCAGTTATTCTCAGCAAAGATAAAGATTAAAATTCCAGACTTACAAAATATAGGAGATCCATATTAAAGAGAGAGAGAGTTGTAAACGATCACTTTTACAGTATTGTTCACAAGAAGGAAGAGGGTACTTAACACTGTACAGAAGAACTAATGAAGGAAATGCCTGGATTCCTCGGCCCCTGGGAGAAGCTTGCCTTTCCTCTTAATTCCTGAGTATTCAGGAATTAATAAGGAGCAGAGAATTCCTGACAGATCCAAAACAGCACACAGGAAGCCTCCTGTTAAATGCTTCCTGACGGATAACATTGCTCTATCTTGTGAATAAAAGGAATCTGAATCTCTTCAGGAGGTTGTGCATATGGGTGATTCCAGTAGTGATACTGTTATCTGCCTAGATGCCTATGTGCATTTCATCTACCTACTGGCCAAGGCCACATGATTCTCACCATAGGGACTCTGAGATCTTTTTTCCTTTGGTGTGATTCTAATTGACCTCTTGGCAGTTGACAAATCCCTGCCTCCTTCACAGGGTTAGAAAAAAACACAACCAGAACCTAAGCCCCATCCGTTGGGCACTTTGTGTGAACCATGTGTTCTCTTCCCAGACATTATAGACTGAATTTCTGTCCCTCAGAAATTCACATGTTGAAGCCCTAAACCCTGTTACCTCAGAATGAGACCTTGTTTGAAACAGGGTCATTGAAGTGGTAATAAATTAAAATGAGATCATGTTGGAAAAGTGTGGACCATCCTCAGGCCAATTGTTCTGGTATCCTCATTAAAAGGAAAAAATTAGAAACAGATACACACACACAGGAAGAATGCCATGTGGAAATAAAGACAGAGATTGTATTTTGCAAATACATTTTTAGAGCAGTTTTAGGTTCACAGCAAAAAGGATAGGAAGGTACATAGATTTTTGGCAGCAGATGTCAAAGAATATCAAGCATGCCAGAAAGCCACCAAAAGCTAAAAGAGAAACCTGGAACCTCACTGTCCTTAGAAAGAACCAACTCTGCCAACACCCTGATCATTGGCAACAGCAGATCTTCCAGAACTGAGACTATATATTCCTTTTCTGTAAGCTACTTAGTTTGTGGTGCTTTGTTATGGGAGCCCTGGCAAATACATATATCAGGTGATATAGAAACTATCTCCAGACTAGCCTTACTTATAGCTAAAGAGGGGAGAATAATATGTCCCACAGGCTTGTGTCAATCTAATTGTAATTTTGACCTTAATGGCAAAACTTTTCTGATACTACCAAGAAGTTAAGCAATCTGGTGTCATCTCTAAACCTTTTACAGATTAGAGATTCCATCTCTAAACTTGCCCATATGATCCTATATTCATCAGATACCCTGAAGCACCACATGGAGGTTACAGCACTGAAGATAAGCACATGATTCATTGATTTGAGATGGGCCAAATGCTGAGATCCCCTTCATAGGTCACAGTTTTGTCATGGTGAAGGGGGTTGCAAAACTCAATAAAGCTATGAGACATGCTATGCAGGGCCACCCAGGAAGGACAGATCGTAGTGGAGAGTTCTGAGACAATGTGGTCCATTGGAGGAGGGAATAACAAACCACTTTAGTATTCTTGCCATGAGAACCCCATGAACATGAACAGTATGAAAAAGCAAAAAGATATGACACCAGATGAGTGCCCCAGGTTGGAAGATGTCCAATATGCTACTTGGGAAGAGCAGAGGGCAATTATTAGTAGTTTCAGGAAGGATGAATTGGTTGAACCAAAGCAGAAATGATGCCCAGTTGTGGATGTACCTGGTGGTGAAAGCAAAGTCCAATGCTGTAAAGAATAACACTGCATAGAAACCTGGAGTGTTAGGTCCATGAATCAAGGTAAATTGGAGGTGATCAAGCAGGAGATGGCAAGAGTGGACACCGATATCTTTGGAATCAGTGAACTAAAATGAATAGGAAAGTGCAAAGATTTAAATCAGGTGACCATCATATCTAATACTGTAGGCAAGAATCCCTTAGAAAAAATGAAATAGCCCTCAATAATCAACAAGAGTCCAAAATGCAGTAGCTGGGTGCAGTTTCAAAAATGACAGAATGATCTCAGTTCATTTCCCAGACAAACTACAACATCCAAGTCTATGCCTAAACCACTAACACCAAAGTAGCTTAAGTTAACCAGTTCTATGAAGACCTGCAAGACCTTCTAGAACTAACAGCAAAAACAATGTTCTTTTCATCACAGGGGATTGGAATGAAAAAGTAGGAAGTCAAGAGATACCTGGAGTATCAATCAAATTTGGCCTTGGAGTACAAAATAAGCAGGTCAAAGGCTAACAGAGTTTTGTCATGAGAATGTACTGGCCATAGCAAACACCTTGAAGGTGACACAGCAAACACAGTGGAGGTGACAAATAGATTGAAGGGATTAGATCTGGTAGACAGAGTGCCTGAAGAACTATGGACAGAGGTTCATGAAATATACAGGAGGCAGTAACCAAAACCATCTCAAGGGGAAAAAAAAATGCAAGAAGGCAAAGTGGTTGTCTGAGGAAGCTTTACAAACAGCTGAGGAAAGAGAAGGGAAAAGCAAGAGAGAAAGGAAAAGATATACCCAACTGAATGCAGAGTTCCAGAGGATAGCAAGGAGAGGTGAGGAGGCCTTCTTCAAGAAAAAATGCAAAGAAGTAGAGGAAAATAATGGAATGGAGAAGGCTAGAGATCTCTTCAAGAAAATTGAAGCTGCAAAGAGAACATTTCATGCAAAGATGAGCATGATAAAGAACAGAAGCAGTAAGGACCTAACAGAGACAGAAGAGATTAAAAAGAGGTAGCAGGAATAAACAGAAGAACTCTATAAAAAGGGTCATAAGACTGGGGCAACCACAATAGTGTGGTCACTCACCTAGAGCCAGACATTCTAGGGTGTGAAGTCAAGTGGGCCTTAGAAAGTATTATAATAAGCAAAAGTAGTGGAGGTGATGGAATTCCAGTTGAGCTATTTCAAATCCTAAAAGATGATGCTGTGAAAGTGCTGCACTCAATATGTCAGCAAATTTGGAAAACTCAACAGTGGCCACAGAACTGGAAAAGGTCAGTTTTCACTGCAATCCCAAAGAAGGGCAGTGGCAAACAATGTTCTGTTTACCTAACAATTGTGCTCATTTCTCAAGCTAGTAAGGTTATGCCCCAAATCCTTGAAGTTTGGCTTTAGCAGTTCATGAACCGAGAACTTCCTGGTGTACAAGCTGGGTTTAGAAAAGATAGAGGAGCTAGAGATTAAATTGCTAACATTCACTGGATCATAGAGAAAGCAAGGAAATTCCAGAGAAAACATTCACTTCTACTTCATTGACTACACTAAAGCATTTGACTGTGTGCATCACAACAAACTGGAAAATTCTTCAAGAGATGGGATTATCATGCCACCCTACCTGTCTCCTGAGAAACCTGTATGTGGATCAAGAAGCAACAGTTAGAACCTTACATGGAACAACGAACTGATTTAAAATTGGGAAAGGAGTAGGTCAAGGTTGTATATTGTCACCCTGTTTACTTAACTTATATGCAAAGTACATCATTCAAAATGTTGGGCTGGATTATCACAAACAGGAATCAAAATTGCCAGTAGAAATATCAGCACTCAGATATGCA
Organism: Redunca redunca; assembly: GCA_006410935.1. Lineage (NCBI taxonomy): Eukaryota > Metazoa > Chordata > Mammalia > Artiodactyla > Bovidae > Redunca > Redunca redunca. The sequence continues at coordinate 101,741 of SJYQ01000422.1, read as the reverse complement.
GGTGACACCATTCTAATGTTAGAGAGTAAAGAGGACCTAAAAAGCCTCTTGATTAGGTGAAATAGAAGAGTGAATAGAGCTGACTTAAAACTCAACGTTCAAAAAAATAAGATTATGGCATCCAGTCCCATCATTTCATGGCAAATAAAAGGGGAGAAAATGGAGGCAGTGACAGATTTTATTTTCCTGAGCTCCAAAATCCTTGCAGACAGTAACTGCAGCCATGAAATTAAAAGATGCTTGCTCCTTGGAAGGAAAGCTATGACAAACCTAGACAGTGTATTAAAAAGAAGAGATATCATTTTGCTGACAAAGGTCCATATAATCAAAGCTACGTTTTTTCCAGTAGCCATGTACGGATGTGAGAGTTGGACCATGAAGAAGGCTGAGTGCCGAAAAACTGATGTTTTTGAATTGTGCTGGAGAAGATTCTTTAGAGTCTCTTGGACTGCAATATGATGAATCCAGTCAATCCTAAAGGAAATTCGCCCTGAATATTCATTGGAAGGATTGATGCTGAAGCTCCAATATGTTGGCCACCTGATGTAAAGGGCCAACTCATTGGAAAAGACCCTGATGCTGCAAAAGATAGAAGGCAAAAGAAGAGGGCAGCAGAGGATTAGATGGTTAGATAGCATCACTGACTCAATGGACATGAATTTGAGCAAACTCTAGGAGATAGTGAAAGACAGTGAAGCCTGATTTTCTGTAGTCCATGGGGTCACAAAGAGCCAGGCACAACTTAACGATTGAATATCAAGAAATGCTGAGAAATATTTGATTGCTTATCATAAAAAGTATTAAATAAGATCACCAAAAGTATTTTCAAAGACATGCTATTGTTTCATGAACAAGCAATGGGAGGGAGTCTCAAAAGGGAGGGGATATACATATACCTATGGCTGATTCATGTTGAGGTTTGACAGAAAACAGCAAAATTCTATAAAGCAATTATCCTTCAATAAAAAATAAGTAACTTAAAAAATGCATTTGGTTCTGAAGTTAACAAAATCAACTTATTGTCCTTCACATGAATATGAACATTTAGAGTAGGGAAAACACTCAGGACTAAGCTTTTACTAATTCTAATAGCTTTTTGTACCCGAGACAGAGAAGGTTGAGTATTGTGAAAGCATTTGTCCGTAAAACATTGCATAAATTTAGGAACAAAATGTTGTTTTTCTTATCTATGTATTTAGTAACCCTAAAAGTTAATGTTTGGTGACACAGAGAAAAAAGGAAAAATATGATTTGGGAAACATGTATTTCTGGTCCAGTTTCTGACACTAAGGGCAATGGTTGTAACCTGCCTGGGTCCTGTATTCTCTGCCTGATTCTTCATCTGTGATATGGACATGGGTGGGCTGTCACTATATTCTTTCCCAGAATGTTATCATGAGATAACTCTGGAAGTTCGTTAAGTTCTATGAAAAATATATATTTTCCCAAAGAAATGTGAAAACTATTGATACTTCTGTATGTATGTGAAAACTCATCTGTCACTGTGATTTCTACATTACCTGTTTACTGGAATCGTTTCTATCAAGATTTGGTTAAAAAGAGGGAAGTGCACAGGATGCAGGATAAGGGGAAGCAGTGGGTGAGATCTGTGTCAGTTCACCAAGATGGGAAGGGTACCAGGAAAGACAGCTCAACCATTACAAGGTCTCCATTTAATGCTAATATTGATATTATTAATACCTATGACATTTTGCAAAAATGCTGAGGTTGGGATGATTTTATGTATGTATGTATATGCGTATACATGTACCTATGTATATATACACACACACACCCATTTTGAAGCTTCCTAGAAAGAAGTTTTATATAATAAGTACTTTATATACAATCTGAGCTATCAGGGAAGCCCATATAAATACATGTATGTTTATATACATGAAAATGTTAGTCACTCAGTCATGGCCAACTCTTTGTGACCCCATGGGCCGTAGCCCGCCAGGCTCCTCTGACCACTTTATATAAAGACTAAAGCAATATGGGAAGGACATACTTGTGAATTTCCAGTTTGGAAAGATCTGTCTTGCAATCTTCATCCTTACATTGATTAAATTGTGTTAAGAGATTCAGAGCCTTAATAAACCCCCAAATACAGGATTGTGATAAGAAATGCAAGTGGGATAACTGGGACAGATTGATCTGAAACAGTTCATTATAAAATCTGACTCATTCTTTCAGATATTTTTCTCTGGAGGATTTCTGACCTCTCACTCCCCATTCTGATGCCCCCTGAGCAGAACTGATTCATTTCATGACCCTAAACTTATCACACGGTATTCGTTCAGAACTCGCTTTCTGTTTCTCTCACACAGCAAGAAGTAGAAAAGACCTTGGCAGGGACACATCCCTCTCCCTGCTCAGCGCCAAGCAGAATGCAGGCAATGAGCCTATTTGATTCTGTTTAATACTTTATGTTTACTCAAAACACTGACCTGTACCTGTCTTCGATCAAGTTTTCACTTCTACCTGTAGTCACTGGTCCTGCCTTCATTTCTCTGCCTTTTTCTAAGTTGAACTATTATCCAGATCCTTGAGTAAGGCCTGACAGTGTCTATAACGATATGCTGATTGAGTAAATGAACTTCTACAGAATTTGATGCTGTACTGTGTCTAGAAGTTCAGTTCTGTAATCAGAATTGTATTGAACCCTATGTTGGCCACTTATTAGTTTTGTGATTACAGGTAAATCCCTCAATGTCCGTAAGGCTCATCTGTAATACAGAGGTAGCAGTACTTAGCTTACAGGGTTAGTTGAGGACTGAATCTTATATATAAGGTTATCTTTATGGATTTTGTATTGTCTTTTTAAGTTTGTGTCCAATAATTATAGGAATCATCTTTATTCACATTTATATCTTCAGAACCTAGTACAAAGTGCCCTGCTTTAGCAGTGTGTAATTTAATGTGGATAAATGGTAGGATCATGGCAGGACACTGGAATTTTTGCAAAGATATTTTTGAGCAGTTTTAGGTTCACAGCAAAATGGAAAGAAATATACAGAGATTTTTCTTTTTTTTTTTTTCNATACAGAGATTTTTCTCTTTTTTTTTTTTCTATTTTGTACTTTTATTTTTTTCTTTTTTTAAAAAAGTTTATTTATTTAATTGGAGGCTAATTACTCTACAATATTGTGGTAGTTTTTGCCATACATTGACATGAATCCCAGGGATGGCAGAGCCTGGTGGGCTGCCATCTGTGGGGTCACACAGAGTCGGACACAACTGAAGCGACTTAGCAGCAGCAGCAGACGTGAATCAGCCATGGGTGCACATGCGTCCCTCATTCTGAATCCCCCTTCCACCTCCCTCCCCACCCCATCCCTCAGGATTGTCCCAATGCACCAGCTTTAAGTGCCCTGTTTCACGCATCGAACTTGGACTGGTCATCTATTTCACATATGGTAATACACATGTTTCAGTGCTATTCTCTCAGATCATCCCACCCTCTCCTCCCACAGAGTCCAAAAGTACTCTTTATATCTGTGCCTCTTTTGCTGTCTAACATATAGGGTTGTCATTACCATCTTTCTAAATTCCATATATATGTGTTAGTATATTTTTATTGGTGTTTTTCTTTCTGACTTACTTCACTCTGTATAAGAGGCTCCATTTTCATCCACCTCATTAGAACTGATTCAAATACATTCCTTTTTATAGTTGAGTAATATTCTGTTGTGTATATGTACCACAGCTTTCTTATCCATTCATCTGCCAATGGACATCTAGGTTGCTTCCATGTCCTAGCTATTGTAAACAGTGCTGCGATGAACATTGGCGAACACACGACTCATACAATTCTGGTTTCCTCGGTATCTATGCCAGGCAGTGGGATTGGTGGGTCATAAGGCAGTTCTATTTCCAGTTTTTTAAGGAATCTCCACACTGTTCTCCATAGTGGCTGTACTAGTTTGCATTCCCACCAACAGTATAAGAGGGTTCCCTTTTCTCCACACTGTCTCCAGCACTTATTGTTTGTAGACTTTTTGATAGCAGCCATTCTGACCAGTGTGAGACAGTACCTCATTGTGGTTTTGATTTGCATTTCTCTGATAATGAGTGATGTTGAGCATCTTTTCATGTGTTTGTTAGCCATCTGTATGTCTTCTTTGGAGAATTGTCTGTTTAGTTCTTTGGCCCATTTTTTGATTCGGTCATTTATTTTTCTGGTATTGAGCTGCATGAGCTGCTTGTATATTTTTGAGATTAATTATTTGTCAGTTGCTTCATTTGCTATTATTTTCTTCCATTCTGAAGATTGTATTTTCATCTTGCTTATAGTTTCCTTCGTTGTGCAAAAGCTTTTATGTTTAATTAGGTCCTATTTGTTTCTTTTCCTTTTATTTCCATTACTCTGGGAGGGGTTCATGGAGGATCCTGCTGTGATTTATGTCAGAGAGTGTTTTGCCTAGTTCTCCTCTAGGAGTTCTATAATTTCTGGCCTTACATTTAGATCTTTAATCCATATTGAGCTTATTTTTGTGTGTGGTGTTAGAAAGTGTTCTAGTTTCATACTTTTACAAGTGGTTGGCCAGTTTTCCCAGCACCACTTGTTAAAGAGATGGGGAGAGAGAGAGGGAGAGGGTGGGATGAGATGGGAGAATGGCATTGAAACATGTATACTATCAAGTAAGAAACGAATCGCCAGTCGATATCCGATGCAGGATGCAATGNGAGATGGTCTTTTCTCCATTGTATATTCTTGCCTCCTTTGTCAAAGATAAGGTGTCCATAGGTGCATGGATTTATCTCTGGGCTTTCTATTTTGTTCCATTGATCTATGTTTTTGTCTTTATGCCAGTGCCACACTGTCTTGATGACTTTAGCTTTGTAGTGTAGTCTTAAATCTGTCAGGTTGATTCTTCCAGTTCCATTCTTCTTTCTCAAGATTTCTTTGGCTATTTGAGGTTTTTTGTGTTTCCATACAAATAGTGAAATTATTTGTTCTAGTTCTGTGAAAAAATACTGTTGGTAGCTTAATATGGATTGCATTGAATCTATAGATTGCTTTGGGTAGTATATTCTTTTTCACTATACTGATTCTTCTAATTCACAAACATGGTATATTTCTCCATCTATTTGTGTCATCTTTGTTTTCTTTCATCAGTGTGTTATAGTTTTCTATATATAGGTCTTTTGCTTCTTTAGGTAGATTTATTCCTAAGTATTTTATTCTTTTTGTTGCAATGGTGAATGGAATTGTTTCCTTAATTTCTCTGTTTTCTCATTGTTAGTGTATAGGAATGCAAGGGATTTCTGTTTGTTAATTTTATATCTTGCAACTTTGCTATATTCATTGATTAGCTCTAGTAATTTTTTGGTGCTGTCTTTAGGGCTTTCTATGTAGAGGATCATGTCATCTGCAAACAATGAGAGTTTTACTTCTTCTTTTCCAATCTGGATTCCTTTTATTGCTTTTCCTTCTCTGATTGCCATGACTAAACTTCCAAAACTATGTTGAATAGTGGTGGTAAGAGTGGGCACCCTTGTCTTGTTCCTGACTTTAGGGGAAATGTTTTCCATTTTTCACCATTGAGGATCATATTTCCAGTGAGTTTATAATATATGGCTTTTATTATGTTGAGGTATGTTCCTTCTATGCCTGCTCTGGAGGGTTTTTATCATAAATAGATGTTGAATTTTGTCAAAGGCTTTCTCTGCATCTACCATGTGAGATAATCATAAGTTTTTTTATCTTTCCATTTGTTAATGTGGTGTATCACATTGATTGATTTGCGAATATTGAAGAATCCTTGCATCCCTGGGATAAAGCCCACTTGGTCATGATGTATGATCTTTTAAATATGTTGTTGGATTCTGTTTGCTAGAATTTTGTTAAGGATTTTTGCATCTATGTTCATCAGTGATATTGGCCTGTAGTTTTCTTTTTAGTGCGTGGCATCTTTGTCTGGTTTTGATATTAGGTTAATGGTGGCCTCATAGAATGAGTTTGGCAGTTTACCTTCCTCTGCAATTTTCTGGAAGAGTTTAAGTAGGATATGTGTTAGCTCTTCTCTAAATTTTTGGTAGAATTCACCTGTGAAGCCATCTGGTCCTGGGCTTTTGTATGTTGGAAGATTTTTGATTACAGTTTCGATTTCCATGCTTGTAATGGGTCTGTTAAGAATTTCTATTTCTTCCTGGCTCAGTTTTGGAAGGTTATATTTTTCTAAGAATTTGTCCCTTTCTTCGAAGTTGTCCATTTTATTGTCATATAGTTGCTGATAGTAGTCTCTTATGATCCTTTGTATTTCTGTGTTATCTGTTGTGATTTCTCCATTTTCATTTCTGACTTTGTTGATTTGATTCTCCCTTTTTTTTCTTAATGAATCTGGCTAATGGTTTGTCTATTTTATTTATTTTCTCAAAGAACCAGCTTTTAGTTTTGTTGGGTTTTGCTATCATCTCCTTTGTTTCTTTGTCATTTATTTCTGCCCTAATTTTTATAATTTCTTTCCTTCTACTAACCCTGGGGGTCTTCATTTCTTCTTTTTCTAGTTGCTTTAGATGTAAAGTTAGGTTATTTATTTGATTTTTCTCTTGTTTCTTGAGGTAACTAGTATTGCTATGACCCTTCTCCTTAGCACTGCTTTAACTGAATCCCATAGGTTTTGTTGTGCTTTCATTTTCATTTGTTTATATGCATATTTTGATTTCTTCCATGATTTGGTGGTTATTCAGAAGCATGCTGTTTGCATTTTTAATAATTCTTTTTTTTGTGTAGTTTGTATAGTTTTTTTCTTTTTTTTCCCCTGTAGTTGACATCTAATCTTACAGCATTGTAATCAGAAAAGATGCTTGAAATGATATAAAATTTTTTTTTAATTAACCAAGACTAGATTTATGGCCCAGGATGTGATCTATCCTGGAGAATGTTCCATGTGCACTTGACAAAAAGGTGAAATTCACTGTTTGGGGGTGAAATATACTAAGATATCAATTAGGTCTAACTGGTCTATCGTATCATTTAAAATTTGTGTTTCCTTGCTAATTTCTGTTTGGTTGATGTATCCAAAGGTGTGAGTGGGGATTAAAGTCTCCTAATATTATTGTGTTCCTGTTAATTTCCCCTTTCTTACTTGTCAGCATTTGCCTTGTGTATTGCAGTCTCCTATGTTGGGTGAATATATATAATTGTTATATCTTCTTATTGGATTGATCCTTTGACTATTATGCAATGTCTTTCTTTGTCTCTTTTCACAGACTTAATTTCAAAGTCTATTTTATCTGATGTGAGTATTGCTACTCCTGCTTTCTTTTGGTCTTTATTTGTGTGGAATATCTTTTTCCAGCCCTTCACTTTCAGTCTGCATGTGTCCCTTATTTTGAGGTGGGTCTCTTGTAGACAGCATATATAGGGGTCTTGTTTTAGTATCAGTTCAGCCAGTCTTTATCTTTTGGTTGGGGCATTCAACCCATTTACATTTAAGGTAATTATTGATAAATATGATTCCATTGCCATTTACTTTGTTGTTTGGGGTTCGAGTTTATACACCTTTTCTGTGTTTCCTGTCTAAACATCCTTTAGCATTTGTTGGAGAGCTGGTTTGGTGGTGCTGAATTCTCTCAGGCTTTGCTTGTCTGTAAAGCTTTTGATTTCTCCTTTATATTTGAAGGAGATCCTTGCTGGGTACAGTAATCTGGGTTGTAGGTTTTTCTCTTTCATCACTTTAAGTATGTCCTGCCATTGCCTTCTGGCCTGAAGAGTTTCTATTGAAAGATCAGCTGTTATCCTTATGGGGATCCCTTGTGTGTTATTTGTTGCTTTTCCCTTGCTGCTTTTAATATGTGCTCTTTGTGTTTGATCTTCACTAATTTGATTAATATGTGCCTTGGGGTGTTTTGCCTTGGGTTTATCCTGTTTGGGACTCTCTGGGTTTCTTGGGCTTGGGTGGCTATTTCCTTCTCCATTTTAGGGAAGTTTTCAACTAGTATCTCCTCAAGCATTTTCTCATGGCCTTTCTTTTTGTCTTCTTCTTCTGGGACTCCTATGATTCGAATGTTGGGGTGTTTAACATTGCCCCAGAAGTCTGATACAGAGATTTTCAATGTGCCCTTTACCCCAAAATGTAGCACCTCCCCTGTTTTTAATATCCTCCCCATTGATGAAGCCACACACATCACATCACAATATGGGTTTAAATAAAAAGATGATTGGAGATAGAGAAAGAGTGTGCCATGCAGGAAGGTTGCTTCTGAACTCAGGTCCTTGAGAAAATGCATTTGGATCTACAGATTTATTCAAATAAGAAGCAAGCATCAGAGAGATACTCTCTAAGGTATTTCCTGCCAGGACATGGACTCCTGAAATTGGGTGAATATTTCATGTCTCTACCTTCAACCAGGCCACACTGACTTCCAGATACCAATGAGACAATGTGCCTAAGGTCCATAACTGTCTCACCTGAGATAAACTTTCTTCCTCTCAGGAAAAAAGGCAGCAGCAGTCTGTGAAATTGTTTCTTGAAAATCACATATGGGCTTTGCTCTTTGGGCCAGCTCAGCGATCCTCAAAATTTACTGAATTCTTGAAGAGAATGCTTCCTAAAGACAATTTTACTTTGCTATAATATTGAAAATAGCTTATGAAATTCTCAAAAGCATAAACAGCATTTTCATATAATCATGAAATAATATATATATTGTGTCTGAAAGTCAGAAAACATCAAAGAGCTGAGAAGATAACACAAATTGAGTATAAATATGCTGGGTTTTAGGATATACATATACACACATATCTTTGTGTGTATACATATATATATATATATATATACACACACACACATATATCTGTGTAAAAGTGAAAGTCACTCAGTCGTGTCCAACTTTTTGTGACCTCACGAACTGTAGCCTGTAAGGTTCCTCTGTCCATGGAATTCTCCAGGCCAAAATGCTGGAATGAATAGCTGTTCCCTTCTCCAGGGGATCTTCCCAACCCAGAGATCAAATCCAGGTCTCCTGCATTGCAGGTAGATTCTTTACAGTCTGAGCCATCTATCGAGTTTTTGTAAGTATTCACTTAATTCTCATAACACCTTAATGAGTTAAGCACAATTACTTTCCATTTCACAAATGAGGAAAATGAGACTTAGAGAGATTAAATGACTTGACTTAATTCATACAGTCATAAATTTGGTTTGGTAGACTAAATTACTATTTCATTGTAGAAAAGAAAATTTCTTACCTTTACTATCCATTTGCCTGTCTTCTTTTCTGTCCATTATCCTTTTTTTTCTTGGTGTTTTTACTCTATCTGCCATTTTGTTTCTTGAGTTCTTTATAAGTTAAATATATTTGCAAATTTCCATATGTGTATATTTCACTTTGAGTCATTTACTATGTCTCTTGATATATAGAAGGTTTTGGTTGTTTTATAATTAAATGTGTCAGTATTTTTATTTAGGATTCTATCATTCATTTTTTTTCCTTTTTAAAAAAATTATTTATTTTAGCTGGAGGCTAATTACCTTACAGTATTGTAGTGGGTTTTGCCATACATTGATATGAATCAGACATGGATTTACATGTGTCCCCATCCTGAACACCCCTCCAAATTCTTCTTAGGAAATCCTGCTTTTCCTTTGTGCTCTGTGCAGTTCACGTGTATTTTAACTTGGCTCTTTTATAGTTTACTTATTTATTTTTGTATTCATTTATTACTATAACTTTAATTCATCTATGCTATATTTTGAATGAGTCTTTAAGTGAGGAACTAGTTTAAACTGTCTAGACAGCCAATTATCCATCGCTATTGATGAGTCTTTCTTTCCCTACTGATTCACGATTCCACTGTTACAATCTGCTAAATTCTGGTTCACATGAGTATGTATTTCTGACTTCTGTGATGGTCCACTCATTCTGTCTGTACTCATTTTATCCAGTAAATTCATACACAGTTATAGTTGATGAATATAATTACCTCATTAATTTTTAGAATTCTTTTTTACCTCTTCAATCCTGTTTATTCTTTCAATTGAATGAGAGTTAAAATGATTTTTTTAGTTTTTTTTATTGGACTACAATTGCTTTACAGTGTTGTGGTGGTCTCTGTCATACATCAAGAGAATCATTCAAAATAATATATACAATTCTGTTTTTAAAAATTAATCAGAATTTAAGTTGAAATTCATTAGAACAGTACATTAATTTGAGAGGGATTGAATCCTACCATATTAAATCTTTCAATTTAATCAGATTCTTTTATGTTTCTGAGAAATATTCAGTACTGTATACCGTATAGATCATGCACACACTTTGAATTACTTATTCCTACATAAACCAAAATTTCTGTGCTAATAAACTTTCATGCATTACATTTTCTAATTGGATACTGTTGGCATTTTAAAAAGCTATTACTTTTCTAACCAGTTACATTTGTGTCTGCTCTTAATAACACAGATTATTCCTTAGTTGATTCATTTTAGTTTTCTAGGTGAAGAATCTTTTAAAATATTTTAGTTATAATTTAAGCTTTTTATTATCAGTCAGAAATTCCAGATAGTGTCAAACACTAGGAGTAACAGCAGGCATCGTGTCTGTGCCTCATTTCTCACTTTAAAGTAATTCCTTGAATGTTTCTTAGTTAAATATGAGGTTGGCTTCTGGGTTAAAATAATTTTTTTTGGCATGTTAAGGATCTATCCTGTTATTCCTTTTAAATTAGGGAATTGGTTATTAAAAAATTAGTAGTTATTGAAATTTAGCAAGTGGCTTTAGATATTCAGTTCAGTTCAGTCACTCAGTCATGTCCGACTCTTTGGGACCCCATGAACATCAGCACGCCAGGCCTCCCTGTCCGTCACCAACTCCTGGAGTCCAACCAAACCCATGTCCATTGAGTCGGTGATGCCATACAACCATCTCATCCTCTGTCTTCCCCTTCTCCTCCCGCCTTCAATCTTTCCCAACATCAGGGTCTTTTCAAAAGAGCTCTTCCCATCAGGTGGCCAAAATATTGGAGCTTCAGCTTCAAAATCAGTTCTTCCAATTCACACTCAGGACTGATCTCCTTCAGGATGGACTGGTTGGATCTTCTTGCAGTCCAAGGGACTCTCAAGAGTCTTCTCCAACACCACAATTCAAAAGCATCAATTCTTTGGCGCTCAGCTTTCTTTATAGTCCACCTCTCACATCCATACATGACTACGGGAAAAACCATAGCCTTGACTAGATGGACCTTCGTTGGCAAAATAATGTCTCTGCTTTTTAATATGCTGTCTAGGTTGGTCATAACTTTCCTTCCAAGGAGTAAGCGTCTTTTAATTTCATGGCTGCAATCACCATTTGCCGTGATTTTTGGAGCCCAGAAAAACGAAGTCTGACACTGTTTCCACTGCTTCCCCATCTACTTGCCATAAAGTGATGGGACCAGATGCCATGATCTTCGTTTTCTGAATGCTGAGTTTTAAGCCAACTTTTTCACTCTCCTCTTTCACATTCATCCAGAGGCTCTTAAGTTCTTTACTTTCTGCCATAAGGGTGGTGTCATCAAACTTACCAATACATATTGTGGATCTAGTGACTTTTATAAGGTTGTCAGTTATGTTTTAAATTTGTTTCTCTCTATCTAGTGATTTCTTCCAACATTTTTAAAGTTTTGGAGGAGTTTAAGAAGTATGCCCAATCAGAATATGAACTGTCCTGGGTCCACAGCTTGAAAATGACAGTACCTGTATGCATGTATGCTTTTCTATATCACTTGTTTTCAGTAATAACTTCCTGCTCTCAGAGTCTCTGGAATCTGTAAGCCCAGACACACTCTGCTTTACTTCTCTAGGGGGTAAACCTCTCATCTTCTGCAAGGTGAGTGAGAAGCAGTTGGTAGGCTCAAATAGGGAAGGGATTCTTTTGTTTTCAGCCTCATCCTCAGAGGCAGCGGGTACTGCCAGTGACGGCCTCTGGGGGATTCTGTAGTGTACATTGGCTGGCTGTACCCACCTGTGGTTTCAGATTCAGCTCTTTGAATCTGTTCAGTCAATTACTACTACTCCATCTGCTTCTCTGCTTCCCAAGTTCTATTGTTCCTGATCATCTCTTTGTCTTTGTGGATTTATACCTTTAAAAGTCACTTCTGGGAGGATTTTGTGAGTCAATGAAGCTACCTGCATTATTTAAAATTGTGGGTTTTGTTCTTTTTTTAAAAAACTTTTTGTATTAAAATTTTCAAGTCTATGAAAACTTTCAAGAACCTTTCCTTTAGATGTATCAATTATTATCCATTTGTTTTAAATCTCTACATATCTTTGATGTATTAGTACTTTTCTTTTTTACAAATAATTGGAGAGTAAATTGCAGATGTCATGATCCTAGAAGCAGGACATTTTCTTACACAGTCATAACACAATGATAACATTCAGGAAGTTTGGCACTGTTGCAACACTGGTGTATTGTTATATCTAAAAGAGAGCCTGTATTTAAACTTGGCCAGTGTTCCTAGCAGTTTCCCTTTCAGAAATTCAGGTTCTTACACTGCATCTAGTTGTCCTGTTTTTTTTTTTTTTTTTTTTNNNTTTTTTTTTTTTTTTTTTTGTCTCCTTGATGTGGAACAGTTCCTTTCATTTGAAGAACTTCCTTGGTCTTTTTTCATCTTTCATGACACTGACCCTTTGAAGAGTTCCAGACAGTTGTTTGTACAGGTTAACACTTCTGGCAAGAATGCTTTGTAAGTGATATTGTATCTTTCTAGTTATAAAATTAACTCAAATGTTGTCATTTTTTCCATTATCCCTGATGTTAAGTTTGACCACTGTTACAGGCAGAATTGTATTCCTCCCCAACTCATAGGTTTGGCCTTTAACCCTAATATATGATTGTGTTGGAAAACTGAGTCTTAGGAGGTAATTCAGGTTAAACGAAATCAGACTAGGGGGGCCTGATCCTACAGGACTGTTGTTCTCATAAACAGAGGAAGGGATGCCAGGAGTATGTGTGCTTAGAGGAAAGACCATGTGAGGACACGCAAGAAGGTCGGTGCCTGCAAGCCAAGGAGAGGAACCTGGCTATAAACACCCTCTGGCCTTTGACCTTGGACCTCCAGCCTCAAGGAATGTGAGAAAATATGTGCCCGTTTTTTTAAGCCACATGGCCTGTGGTATTCTGTTATAGCAACACATGCAAGTTAATAAAACTACTTAAGGTTCTGTCTGCAAGAATTCTCCATTTGAAAGGAAATTTTAATCTTCCTTTGTAATCAACAAGTTATATTTGAGGAAGTACTTTGAGGAGATATTTTGTAAATATCTTATTACTCATCAAAATTTAACTAAAAGTTTGTTTCATTGACATTTTTCCTTGAACAGTTATTCACATGGTGGTTGCAAGTGGTGATTGTATAACTCTATCATTCCTTCTACCTTTAGTAACTGGCAGACTTCTATTTATTTATTTATCTCACCTATTTATCCATTTATTCAGCATGGTCTCCTGGATATTTTATTTTAATCCACTAGGTAGTACATTTTACTGACCTTTTTCTTTTGGGTGATAAAGATGTCCCAGATTCAGCCAGTGTCACCTTCTTCAGGCTGACTTACTTTCTGGCACATGGTGTTCTTTCCTACTCCACCTCTTATGTCTTTCATACTTAATACTGCAAGGACATCCAACCAGTCCATCCTAAAGGAAATCGGTCCTGAATATTCATTGGAAGGACTGATGCTGAAGCTGAAGCTCCAATACTTTGGTCACCTGATGTGAAGAAGTGACTCATTGGAAAAGACCCTGATGCTGGGAAAGACTGAAGGTGGGAGGAGAAGGGGACGACAGAGGATGAGATGGTTGGATGGCATCACCAAGTTAATGAACATGAGTTTGGGGAAACTCTTGGAGGTGACGATGGACAGGGAGGCCTGGCATGCTGCAGTCCATGGGGTCGCAGAGTCAGACACAACGAAGTGACTGGAGTGATTGACTTCATACCTGGAACAGGCCGTTTCTCTAAGGAACCCATGTTTCTCTGACTGGGGCACAGCAGTGGATGTTGCAGCTGAGCTGTCATTTTTCTACGCCATTTCAGAAGACAGCCAGGGCAAAAACTTTGAAGGAATGATTTCAGAACAATATCTGAAATTCCTGTTTTTGTCTCATCTCCCTTTATTCTAATTCATTTTAAAAAGTTCCTTTCTGATTGCTTTTATTTGCCAGCAAACTAAAATATGATGTCAAATTCAGCTGAGGTCAAGGAGGTAAAATAAATAGTTGGAGTCTGAGGAAAAAGGAAATGTGAAATGTAATCACAGAGTAAACTGATTATAAGAATGTCATAGGATTATAAGGTATGCTTGAGGGCCCACTTAAGGTTTTCAGGAATAAAGTGGATCTAATCTGCACATTTCTGCTTTTTGTTGTTGTTGTTTGTTTGTTTGTTTTTGGTGGGCCAAGGTCTATAGCTGCAGAACAAGCCAGAGTTGAGCTTAATCAAGTTCAGATTTTGCTGAAACATATGATGAAGTCAAAGAAGTTGAGACTAAATGCAAGAGAGGGATAAAATGATCATGGAGTCTAACTAGATAAGCAGGTGAGGGGAGAGTTGAGATAAGCAGGTGAGTGGGGAGATGAACAGTGAAGAAGCTGCAGGGTAAAGGGATGGGACAGAGCCAGAGGGTCAAAAGAAGTTGGCTGGAAATTTGAATGATGGGGATCAGAGATGCAGATCCTTCCAATGGGTGGTCAGGAAATGCTGCTAATGTCAGCACTGAAGTTTGATTGGGGTACATGGTAATGTGGACCATGTGACAAGACACTGAAGGAAAAAATAAAGAAAATGAGAGGCCAGGGTTTGGATGGGACTCTCTATGCTGATACTGAAATAAGGAAGAAATACCATAGGAGTAGTGGTAATGTTGACTTGGAGCAGGACCCTATGGTCTTCCCACCCCACATCCCCCACCTGCCTTCTGTCTGTATAAAAACTTTAGCCACATGATAAGCTTTATCAGAGAAGTGAGAAAATGCAGAAGCAAAAGAAAACAGTTGACTAAGACCAAATAACATTATAGTCATTAAGCAAAGTCAAGGACTTTTAATTCCTTCTCAAGGGCTACAGGTGATATTTTGAGCCAAATGCTTTGAGCTTTCTTGTAGATACTGAAACCTCTACCAGGTAGAAGACGTTAACTATGTGATGTCCAGACTGTAGCCGTGACATAATTTGCTACGATTCTGAGGACTGGCCTCAAAAAAAAAAAAAAAAAAAAAGGAAAAAATCAACCCTGGAACTAAAGACTGACTGTACTTTAAACAATCAACACTGATCAGACCACTGCATGACTGATTTTAAGATGACTGTCAGATAAGATCAGGCGCATTCAGGGTGCTATGGCCATAGACAGCTAATCAATGAATATAGTAAAGTTGCAGGATATAAAATTAACACAGAAATCCCTTGTATTCCTATACACTAACAGTGAGAAAACAGAAAGAGAAATTAAGGAAACAATTCAATTCACCATTGCAAAGAAAAGAATAGAATACTTAAGAATATATCAACCTAAAGAAACAAAAGACCTATCTATTGAAAACTATAAAACACTGATGAAAGAAATCAAAGAGGATGCAAATAGATGGAGAAATATACCATGTTCATGGATCAGAAGAATCAATATAGTGAAAGTGAGTATACTACCCAAAGCAATCTATAGATTCAATGCAATCCCTATCAGCTACCAACGGTATTTTTCACAGAACTAGAACAAATAATTTCACTGTTTGTATGGAAATATAAAAAACCTCTAATACCCAAAGCAATCTTGAGAAAGAAGAATGGAACTGGAGGAATCAACCTGCCTGATTTCAGGCAATACTACAAAGCTACAGTCATCAAGACAGTATGGTATTGGCACAAAGACAGAAATATAGATCAATGGAACAAAATAGAAAGCCCAGAAATAAATCCACACACCTATGGACACCTTATTTTTGACAAAGGAGGCAAGAATTGTATAAATGGAGAAAAGACCATCTCTTTAACAAGTGGTACTGGGAAAACTGGTCAACCACTTGTAAAAGAATGAAACTAGAACACTTTCTAACACCATACACAAAAATAAACTCAAAATGGATTAGAGATCTAAATGTAAGACCAGAAACTATAGAACTCCTAGAGGAGAACATAGGAAAAACACTCTCTGACATAAATCACAGCAGGATCCTCCATGACCCACCTCCCAGAGTAATGGAAATAAAAGCAAAAATAAACAAATGGGACCTAATTAAACTTAAACGCTTTTGCATAATGAAGGAAACTGTAAGCAAAGTGAAAAGACAGCCTTCAGAATGGGAGAAAATAAAAACAAATGAAGCAACTGACAAACAACTAATCTCAAAAATATATAAGCAACTCCTGCAGCTCAATTCCAGAAAAATAAATGACCCAATCACAAAAATGGGCCAAAGAACTAAACAGACAATTCTCCAAAGAAGACATACAGATGGCTAACAAACACATGAAAAGATGCTCAACATCACTCATTATCAGAGAAATGCAAATCAAAACCACAATGAGGTACTGTCTCACACTGGTCAGAATGGTTGCTATCCAAAAATCTACAAACAATAAATGCTGGAGAGGATGTGGAGAAAAGAGAACCCTCTTATACTGTTGGTGGGAATGCAAACTAGTACAGCCACTATGGAGAACAGTGTGGAGATTCCTTAAAAAATTGCAAATAGAACTGCCTTATGACCCAGCAATCCCACTGCTGGACATAGATACCGAGGAAACCAGAACTGAAAAAGACATGCGTATCCCAATGTTCATCATAGCACTGTTTATAATAGCCAGGACATAGAAGCAACCTAGATGTCCACCAGCAGATGAATGGATAAGAAAGCTGTGGTACATATACACAATGGAATATCACTCAGCCATTAAAAATAATACATTTGAAACAGTTCTAATGAGGTGGATGAAACTGGAGCCTCTTATACAGAGTGAAGTAAGCCAGAAAGAAAACACCAATACAGTATACTAACACATATATATATGGAATTTAGAAAGATGGTAATGATAACCCTATATGCGAGATAGCAAAAGAGACACAGATGTATAGAACAGTCTTTTGGACTCTGTAGGAGAAGGCGAGGGTGGGATGATTTGAGAGAATAGCATTGAAACATGTATATTACTATATGTGAAACAGATTGCCAGTCCAGGTTTGGTGCATGGGACAGGGTGCTCAGGGCTGGTACACTGGGAGGACCCTGAGAGATGGGATGGGGAGGGAGGTGGGAGGGGGGTTCAAGATGGGGAACACATGTACAACCATGGCTGATTCATGTCAATGTATGGCAAAACCACTACAGTATTGTAAAGTAATTAGCCTCCAATTTAAAAAAAGATGACTGTCAGAGCTGACTGTGTTGTTTTTGCATTTAGCTTCCTACCTCTGTCTATATAACCCTGAAATTCCCCTTTAAAAGTGCTTGCCCACTGATTATCAGGGGGATATTGGCCTTTGGACATGAGTCCACCTTCTCCCTCAATTGCCAGCCTCCAAAATAAAACAAATTTTTCTTTCCACTGATCTTGTCTCTGGAGTATTGGCTTTCAAGCAGTGAGCCACCAGACGTGACTTCAATAACAACTAAGAAAGTCACAGACAGGTCTGAGTCAGTCTCTTGTGGGGTCACTACTCCTTTCTCCTGGTCCTGAAGTAATGCTCAAAATTCTCTAACCCAGGCTTCAACGGTATGTGAACTGTGAACTTCTGGATGTTCAAGCTGGATTTAGAAAAGGCAGAGGAACCAGGGATCAAATTGCCTACATGCATAGGATCATTGAAAAAGTGGAGAGTTCCAGAAAAACATCTACTTCTGCTTTATTGACTATGCCAAAGGCTTTGTGTGGATCACAACAAAATGTGGAAATTTCTTCAAGAGATGGGAATACCAGAGCACCTTACCTGCCTCCTGAGAAATCTCTCTGCAGGCCAATAAGCAACAGAACTGGACATGGAACAACAGGCTGGTTCCAAATTGGGAAAGGAGTACAACAAGGCTGTATATTGGCAACCTCTTATTTAACACATGCAAAGTACATCATGCAAAATGCTGGGCTGGATGAAGCATAAGATGGAATCAGGATTGTGGGAGAAATATCAGTAACCTCAGATATGCAGAAAGTGAAGAAGAACTAAAGAGCCTCTTGATGAAAGTGAAAGAGGAGAGTGAAAAACTTGGCTTAAAGCTCAACATTCAGAAAATGAAGATCATGGCATCTGGTCCCATCACTTTATGGCAAATAGATGGGGAAACAGTGGAAACAGTGTCAGACTTCATTTTTCTGGGCTCCAAAATCGCTGCAAATGGTGATTGCAGCCATGAAATTAAAAGACGCTTACTCCTTGGAAGGAAAGTTATGACCAACCTAGATAGCATATTAAAAAGCAGAGACATTACTTTGCCAACGAAGGTCCATCTAGTCAAGGCTATGGTTTTTCCAGTGGTCATGTATGGATGTGAGAGTTGGATTATAAAGAAAGCTGAGCACTGAAGAATTGATGCTTTTAAACTGTGGTGTTGGAAAAGACTCTTGAGAGTCCCTTGGACTGCAAGGAGATCCAACCAGTCCATCCTAAAGGAGATCAGTCCTGGGTGTTCACTGGAAGGACTGATGTTGAAGCTGAAGCTCCAGTACTTTGGCCACCTGATGCGAAGAGGTGACTCATTGGAAAAGACCCTGATGCTGGGAAAGATTGAGGGTAGGAGGAGAAGGGGATGACAGAGGATGAGGTGGCTGGATGGCATCATTGACTCTATGGACATGGGTTTAGGTGGACTCCGGGAGTTGGTGATGGACAGGTAGGTCTGGCATGCTGTGGTTCATGGAGTTGCAAACAGCTGGACACGACTGAGCAAATGAACTGAACTGAAAATCAGATTAGCAGGACAAAATTAAAGAATAATAGACAAAACAAAATCAAATCAGGAAATAATAAGTTTAACATTTTACTTATGGATCTGAAGAAGAATCAGAATCAACTTTTAGAAGCAATTTGTACTTATTCATTTTGCTTTTTTTCTTTTTTTTTTTCCATAAGGAAAACACACTTGTTCAATGTCTCACACTTTCTGATCCCAGAGTCTGATATTTTTTTGTGTTTGGTAACATTCTGCCCCTCTAGCCTGCATCGTGGGCTGAGGTTATGTCGTTGGGACCAAGAACAAGTGAGAGGAAGGTGTTACAGTGAAGACGTAGTTTCACCACCCACCAAATATAGGTGCCCAGCCCTTTGCTGATAATCCTTTATGCTATAATTAGACTTACTCCTGTAAGTCTGATTGTCACCTGTGAATGCCAACTATGCTTCTATATCGTGTTTCACATTTTGTCTCCAGAGACAGAGCACCCAGAGAAAAAAATGGCTTAAAGAATGTGCAAATTCACACCCCTGAATTGCTTAGAAATTCCTTAGCCCTAACTTAGTAGCTGTCACAGGAGCTATATTTTCTCTCTATGACTGATGTGAAACAGGAGTTCAAGGATAACTTATTTTTCATTCCATTATTACAAATGAAACTAAAAATAAAAAAACAAGGGTTTTGTTCCAAAGTTTAATAAAAAAAAAATCACCCTGAGCAACACATGCCACACACCAGTGTGACGGCCAGCTTGGAGACGTCAGCCAGCCCTTCTTGGACTGCTGAAGGCACCCACCCTTCCTTCTCTGAGCAGGAAGGTTGTGAAGCTGTGTTTTCCTTGAGCAAAGAGGACTCAGGGTCAATGTAGGTGTCCTGGAAACTTTCACTAGAACAAGCCACTCTTCTGCATGGTTTTAATGCAGTCACCGTTTCCACAATATTTCTCCTGGCATTGACATTTCCTGGGAGTAATTTGAAAAAGTAGATGCATAAGCAAGGAAATGAAATATTTTCATTTCCCTACGAACTTTAGAACTGTGGAGGAGATAAAGGCCAGGGCTGAAACCGTGAAGGAAGGCTGGCTATTCCCAGCAGAGGGATGGTTACCACTTGATGAGAACAAGTGGGAGAGACTGAGGAAAACATCATCTACCAGAGACAGGGCAAGAACTTGAGCGTGAGGTTAGGTATATCATGGATCTCAGCACGTGACATCTACCTTGAGTTTAGATTTGTCTTTTGCATGCAGCATGACAAAAGGGCTTCCCTGGTGGCTCAGATGGTAAAGAATCTGCCTGCAATGCAGGAGATCCAGGTTTGATCCCTGGGTTGGGAAGATCCTCTGGAGAAGGGAATGCAACCCACTCTGGTATTCTTGCCTGGAGAATCCCATGGACAGAGGAGCCTGGCAGGCTATATAGTACAAGGGGTCACAAAGAATTGGACAGAACTGAGGGGGTGACACTTCACTTTCATGTTCTGTGTGGCAAGAAGTCTGTCTAGGATCTAGGTGGATGTGTTTGGAAGAGCAGGATCCTACAAGACTACTGTTTTTAATTCTCTGACTCTGAGTATGTTGACAGTTTGCATCAGGCAAGCAGACCCCAGCCTAACTAATGGTGGGGAAGGAGCTACTAAAGAGGAGGTGGAAAGGGGTGAGGAGAGCAAGCATTACCTCTGAAATAAATGAGGACTTTTCAGGACAGTTATACTGAATTTGAGCTGCTGCCTTACTTGTACAAATAATACTTAAAACATTAGCCTTCCTCCCTCCATACCTCCCTCTCTCCCCTTTTCCTTCCTTCCTTTCTCTCTCTCTTTCACTCACCCTTTCCTCCTTCCTCCTTTCCTTTCTGTTTTGTTTTCTTCTTTTACTTGTCAGACAAGTTATGATTTATATTGCATTAGTGCCATGTGGTGATGTGTGTGGGTTAAGCCTTGGTATAATATTAAACTGGGATCAGGCGGGTTTCATTTTGCTGATAAAAGATGTGA
Source organism: Redunca redunca (assembly GCA_006410935.1). Taxonomy (NCBI): domain Eukaryota; kingdom Metazoa; phylum Chordata; class Mammalia; order Artiodactyla; family Bovidae; genus Redunca; species Redunca redunca. The sequence continues at coordinate 80,873 of SJYQ01000422.1, read as the reverse complement.
GTGTAAGTGTACTCCCCATTCTTTCTATCCTCTCCTCTTCCAGATGCAGAATGGTCTTTGATTTTTTTTACTTCTCACCTTCCTCACAAGCTTGTTCCTTTTATTATCCGCAATGATGTTGTTGTCTAAATCAATCTCTCTAGAGCAGTGTTTTTCAAACTGACCGATACTGGGTCTTGAAATGAATTTAGTGGGTTGTAACTCCAGTACTCTTGCCTGGCAAATCCCATGGACAGAGGAGCCTGGAAGGCTGCAGTCCATGGGGTCGCGAAAAGCCGGACGTGACTGAGCAACTTCACTTTCACTTTTCACTTTCATGCATTGGAGAAGGAAATGGCAACCCACTCCAGTGTTCTTGCCTGGAGAATCCCAGGGATGGGGGAGCCTGGTGGGCTGCTGATTCTGGGGGTCGCACAGAGTCGGACACGACTGAAGGCAGCAGCAGCAACCAGCATTTAAATAAATGAAGAAGAAGGGAAGATGTGAAATTAGGATGCACATTCCAAAGTGCAATACAGAGTCTTGTTTCAACGAAATGGGTTTAATTATCCATATATGGCTATTCTGTGTGCTTCCCAGGAGGCTCTCTGGTAAAGAATCTGCCTGCCAATGCAGGAGCCACAGGAGACCCGGGTTTGATCCCTGGGTCGGGAAGATGCCCTGGAGGAGGGGATGGCAACCCACTCCAGTATTCTTGCCTGGCAGGTTGCAGTCCATGGGGTCACAAAGAGTCAGAGCTGACTGAGAGACTGAGCATGCAAACACTATGGCTGTACTAAAACGTTATGTAAAACACACCCCTAAATGTGGGGCACAGATAAGTAAGACTGAAACTCCCTGCCGAGAGATGGTGAGGATCGTTGGTGAGGAGGGGTGGGAGGGGCCCCAGGAATGTGGCCACAGCAGCCCACAGACATACGGTTGAGATTACTTGAGGTGGCATCTGGTTCAGATAGTGTTGTTATGTCTTCTGAGGCTCTTGGAATTGTATTAGTTTCTGTTTTCCAAGACTTGTCCTTTAGTTTTGTAAGATCCCACCATCCTTCCGGTACATTATTTTGCAGCCTAAATGAACCAGAGTTGAACCATAGTAGCTTGGAAAAATCTCTGAATTATGCCTTCATATAGAAGACTTAAATGTTAACCTATCTGATACTAGGCTTCCCTGGTGGCTCAGATGGTAAAGCGTCTGCCTACAATGCGGGAGACCCGGGTTCGAGCCCTGGGTTGGGAAGATCCCCTGGAGAAGGAAATGGCAACCCACTCCAGGACTATTGCCTGGAAAATCCCATGAACAGAGGAACCTGGTAGACTACAGTCCACGGGGTCGCAAAGAGTCGGACATGACTGAGCAACTTCAACTTCAACTTCAACTACCTGATACTGATGTTACAAGAGTTCTCAGATGGGCAAGGTCAGGTGTAACTGGTGTCACAAATCCAAAATTAAGGTGGCTTACTTCCTTTCCCTTTTTTTTCCTACCAGAAAAAGGCAAGCTGAATTCATTAATTAGGGTCAAACAGATTCTCCAGTGAAGCAATATTCTGATTATTGGTGATGTCATTTAAAGTTTTAATGAAGTTTAATATGCCACATCACTCTTAATTAATGTTTACTGAGAACCTACTGTTATACTTGGCAATTAGACTTGGAAAGGATTGTAAAGGGTAAAATCAACAGATGAAATGGTTTGAACTATGAAAATTTGTTTCTGTGCTAATAATTCAACCAAATATTAAATACTTACAGGGTTTAGGATCTAAGCAGAGTCCTAGGCCATAAGTAAAATACATGTGTGTGTGTGTGTGTGTGTGTGTGTGTGTGTGGAGAGAGAGAGAGAGAAGAGAGAGAGAGAGAGCTAGGACTTATAGTCCTAGGCTGTAAGTAAAATACATGTGTGTGTGTGTGTGTGTGTGTGTGTGTATTGGAGAGAGAGAGAGAGCGTTTCCTTTGTTCCTGATTGTACAAGAAGAGATCTAAGTATTCATCAATAGGGAATTTTAACAATTAATTGGATATTTATACAACGGAATATAATGCAATGAAAAAAATTAACTGAAAAAAGCAAAGTGTAGCATGATGCACCATTTGGTTAAAAAAGTGAGAATATTACATATTTGTTTGGTTAGCCATAGAAACACCTATGGAAGGGGCCATAATAAACTGATGCCAGTGGCAAAAGAGACTGGAAGTCAGGGAAGGCTACTTTCCTATATCTTACGAACATTTTGAATTTTGCATTTAAAAAGTCAGCAAATTTAAAATTCAAAATATTTTTTTATGTGCTAATCTTTGACCCTGGCTGTTCTGGGACTTCTTTAGAGCTTCCTTTTCTCTTTTTACCCTAGCCTTGGTATGATGAAAATTAGACTTTCAGAATTCCCCGTTTGGGAGAATGTGGAATTGAGAAGAATAATTAGCCTTGATGAATCCTGAGATACTGGGTACCCTGCAGCATGTGACATTCCAAGATAAAGTTTGGCCCTTGTCCCTTGGACCATGTGTATTTTGGCATGTTTGTGTTAGCAGCAGCATCTGTTTCATTATTTTATATAGAGTTTGATCACTTGTACATGTTTCTACAAATAGCAGGTATTTACACATAACACCAAATGTGCACAAATAAAAATGTCCCTGGTGATGAGGAGTCAGTTGCTATTATAACTCATCAGTGCTTCTGAAACTGACCATTTTGTGACACCCAGGATTATCATTTGCTAAGACAGACGCTTGGTACTATCCACTTCTTATCAAGGCATCACTATGAATATACATGATGACCAAAAATGTATCTTATATTTATAAAGCAGGTGTAAAAGTCTGGTGAATATGCTGTTATTTAAGAAGGCACTGAATCCTACAGCATCAAGAACAACACTTAGACTGTAATCTTCTAAAGAACCCAAGAGAAAGGAAAATAATTAGATAATAAAATACTTATTTGTGCATTTGCTTAATAATTTAAACACTTATGCTTCGTATAATCTCTATTTTTCCATGTTCTTTGAATTTTTCTAGTACCCAGAATGAAATAAATCCAATGTGGCTCTGTATTTTTCCCTTTGAGCTTTCATTTTGATGATATTAGCATATTTGATCAATAAAAAAATATGCTGTCATATTCATAGTATATTTTAAGAACTTGACCTAAACCTCTTGACACATATTGGATAAGTAGGTGCATTAATAATATTCAAAAGTTCTATGAAGTTTTATTAGTAGAGGTATAATTTTAAGATAAAAATTTAAACCTTCAGGTTCAACTCCATAATGTTTAATTCACTGGATGCATTTTAAAAGGTGTCATATTTTCCACTGATGCAACTTTCATACCATCTGTTTGGTGAGGGGATATTTGGAGTCATGACAGTTGGCAGCAATAGGTATTGTTGAAGCTTCAATTTGGCACTTAACACCCTCCTTTGTACCCCTAACACTTATCCTTTCATCCATGAATAAATGTACCTGAGCTAAGCTGATGGATTTAAACAATTCAGCCATCCATCCACAGGGTTTTTCTTTCTGTCAAACACAAAAGGATCTTGGTAGAATTTGCAGTAAAGATGATTACCTCTTCCATTGCTGCCTATGAATTTTGGAACAGAGAATGTTTTATCTAATTATTTACCTATCTATATCACTATCTCTAGGTTTATATGTACACATAGATTAAGGTTTCTCACTATGGAGTGAGCCTCCAGAAGACAGTAATAGAAAGTATAAAGAAGCAGTATCAGGAACATGAGAATGCTAGGCTGAAGGACATTGACGACTCTGGAAAAGACGAGGAGGAAGGAGAAGAGAGTCCATTTGCAGTGTAACAGATGTCTTAAAACCAAAATAGATCTTAGGTTTGGCAAGAATTCATAAAACTTCAGAGTTAACCTCTGCTACCAAAGTTGACATCATCTTTCTTTATCTAGCAATTGGTTAACTTCAGCAATACTGGCACTTTGGGTCAACAACTTGGCAAGGACACTGTTTCAACTTGAAATAAAGATATTAACTTTTAAACAGAAATGCCCTTGGGTTTTATCTGGTTATAAAATTATTTTAAATAATGCAAACAAATGAAAAATTCAAATTAGATACTGAAATGTTATTATAATTTCAGTTTTTTCTTGATAATAATACATGCCTCGTGGTGCTTTGCCTTTTCATACTGTTGAATTGATGCTTTTGAACTGTGGTGCTGGAAAAGACTCTTGAGTCCCTTGGGCTGCAAGGTGATTCAATGAGTCCATCCTAAAGATCAGTCCTGGGTGTTCATTGGAAGGACTGATGCTGAAGCTGAAACTCCAATACTTTGGCCATCTAATGCGAAGAACTGACTCATTTGAAAAGACCCTGATGCTGGGAGGGATTGGGGGCAGGAGGAGAAGGGGACAACAGGGGATGAGGTGGTTGGATGGCACCACCGAGTCAATGGACAGGAGTCTGAGTAAGCTCTGGGAGTTGATGATGGACAGGGAGGCCTGGCGTGTGGCAGTTCATGGGGTTGCAGAGTCGGACACCAGTGAGAGACTGGACTGAACTGAACTGAGTGATACTTTTGCTACTTGGCTTCTGGCTTCGGGAAAAACTGTGTTACATACAGAGCAATATTCAACCAGAAATGCATTTAGTCCATTTAGATAGAGGTATCTGCATTTGTTTTTCCATTTTTGCTTCCAAAACATAAACTCTCACATGGATTATTGTATTGAAGTATTTCATCAGGAAACATGACAAGTATACATTCTTGAACTAATTAGGAATACTGACCTTATTTTGAGACTAGACATAGAGAAACACTATCAATATCAATTTATCAATTATATACAAGAAACAGTGTTTCCAGTTTTGCTTTTGGTAGTGGCACACTCTTGCTGCTGTATTGTGTATCTACACAGAGATACATAAAGAGGTCTAGAGAGTGGGGCTTTAGGATTAAAAGCACAAACTTTGCTGTAAAATAAGTTTTGAGGTCAGATCTCAGCTCGCCAGTTATTGGCTATATGACTTTGGGTGAACTCCTTAATCTGAATGTCAGTTTTCATTTGTAAAATGAGGAAAGTAATTATACCTACATCAGTGATAGAATTAAATGCATTGTGGGTGATGTGTATTTTTCTTCTCTGGTTGGTTAATTTCCTTTCCTGTTTTTTTTTTTTTGTCTGACATTTTAATATTTTACTTGTTGATAACCAAGTTTGTATTTAATGTCAATAACTTATTTGTTGTGAACAATTTTTCCCAGTTCATACATAGCCTTGCATTTTATGATATTTTAAATGTGCAGTTTTAGAATTTTCATATTGGCAAAATTGCTTTCTCCTCTCTAGATTATTTCTTTCATTGTGTTTTATATTAAGAAAAGTTATCTAGAGATCAGGTCCTCTCAGATATATATACAGTTGACCTTTGAACAATGCCAGGATAAGAAGCACCATGAACGCTACTTCATATCGTGCAGTACTATAGTACACATTTATCGAGGAAATCTGTGTGTGAGTGGACCTGTGGAGTTCACACACACACACACACACACACACACACACAGTTGTCCCTCAGTATCCATAGGGGATGTCATGACTTGCCCATGGGTACCAAAATCCATGAATGTTCAAGTCCCAAAGTTACCTTATCTGCTGATCTGCATCCACAGATAAGGAGAACTGACTGTATATGTATTTCATGATTTTTATGCTTCATTTTACATTTACTTATTCAATTCATTTATTATATATTTAGTGTATAATGTCAGATGACAACTTAAATGAATGTTCTTCCAAATAATTAGACAATTTACTCAAAGGTAAAAAGCTTCCCACATTTTCAAGTTTTTAAAAAACAGTACATTAATTTCTTATTTTGCTAGGATTGACTTGAAGCTATTTTTTCTGTTACATTGGTCTCTGTGTTCATTCTTCTGTCAGTTCTTTACTGTTTAAAATCTTTCTATGTTTATAGCAGGTGTTGCCATATGTCAGGGCCAGCCTTCCTTCATTAGACTTCATCAGAACATAGCAGTCTTTTTTCCTCCTATTTTTCCAGATGTGCTTTAGACTTTGAGTAATGTTTTTATAATTTTAATTTTATGATTTTAAAAATAGTAGCTTCACAAGCAATATAGTGCAGAGGAAATATTCCTATTAACCTTGACTCCCAGGTTTTCTTCTCTGAGGCAACTTATTTAGTGCTTATTAACACTGGTTCTGGAGACAGACTGACTACAATCAAATCACAGTGTGTAGTTGCTGTGTAAGAACTTAGGCAGGTTACTTAATCTCTGCCTCAGTTTCCTCATCTGGAAATGGGGATAATAATTATAGCCAACACATTGAACTTCTTAGATGATTAAATTGGTACGTCAGTTAGAACAATACCCAGGCTATTGTAAGTGTGCTATAAAACTCGGCTGTTGCTATCAAGTAGCAAATGTTCTTATAAATCCTTCTAGAGATAGACTACACTGATGAAACACATGTACTTTAATGTTTTATACCAAAAAAATTGAAGCAAAATGTGCACATTTTTCTGCAGTTCTTTTTTAAAAAATTAGACAGCTCATGGAAGTCATTTTCCATAAGTGTGTGTGTGTGTGTGTGTGTGTGTGTGGTATATAAATATAAATACATATGTATTTTTAATTGCTTAATAATAAATTATTGTATATATTTATTTTAAAAGCCTGCTAATGAATATTTAGATTGTTTCCTGCCTTTTGCTACTGTAAACAGTGTGGCAATGGATGACTTCACCTTTTTGCACATTTATAAGTATATGTGTTGATCAATTTCTATAGGTATAAGTGTGGATCAAAGCATATTTTCACATTAAATAGTAATAAATCTTTTTAACTTGACCTCCGTATATATTATATCGACTTGCTACAGACATCAGTGATGTATGATTGTTTCTCTGTCAATACTCTATTACTAACACAAAAGATTACCAATCTTGGTCTTTGTTAGTCAAAGAGGTAAAAAGTGATGTCTCAGTGTTTTTAATTTGCATTTGTTTAACTATGGTTAAGTTGGTTTCCTCTGATGTGGTTAAAAAATTATATTTATTTTTATTTGAACAACCAATAAATGTCTTTTGTCCATTTTAAAAATTAGAGTTTGGTCTTTTTAAAAATTTTTTATTGAAGGACAATTGCTTTACAGAATTTTGTTGTTTTCTGTCAAACCTCAATATGAATCAGCCATAGGTAGATATACATATATCCCCTCCCTTTTGAAACTCCTTCCCCTCTCCCACCCCATCCCATCCCTCTGGGTTGATACAGAGCTCCTGTCTGAGTTTCCTGAGCCCTACAGCAAATTCTGCTTGGCTATCTATTTTACATATGTTAATGTAAGTTTCCATGTTACTCTTTCCATACATCTCACCCTCTCCCCCCCTCTCTCCATGTCCATAAGTTTAGTGTATTCTCTACGTCCGTTTCTCCATTGCTGCCCTGTAAATAAATTCTTCAGTACCATTTTTCTAGATTCCGTGTATTTGCATTGCTGTAGGCTCCTCCATCCATGTGATTTTCCAGGCAAGAGTACTGGAGTGGGGTGCCATTGCCTTCTCCGGTATGTGCATTAGAATATGGTATTTATCTTTCTCTTTCTGACTCACTTCACTCTGCATAATAGGTTATAGCTTCATCCTTATATGTTGATCTGTAAGAACTTTGGGAAATTAAGAATATTTGGTCTTTGACATATATGTGGCAAATATATTTTGTCCACCTCTTTACTTGTCTCCAATAGTCTATGAATTTTTTGAGGTGTAGACACCTAATGAATTTTTTGAGGTGTAGACATCTAAAGTTGCTCTGTCAAGTTAATATACCTTCCTGTGAATTCTGGGTTCTGACTTTTCTTTTGAATCATGGGCTTGGTCATAGGTAACATCTGTCATCCTCTATATCTTCTGGGTGCTATTCAGAAATGAGCTCAAGAGAATTAGGATTAGGAATGAGACACTGATGTTCTGATAGTGACTTAGCTCAATTCAGTAGGTCTGAAGGTGTGCTGCAAGAAGACTAAAGTCATGGAGTCAGAGCAAGGCAATCACCGTCATGCTCACCTGTCACAAGAATGAGCCTGGTATCTTCCTCTCCAGACAAGGACTCCTTGCTGGTGAACTGCCAACCCACAGATCACTAGATAGAATATCATTTTCTCCAAATTAATATCTCCCTTTTTTTGGGCAAGTTACTATAAGCAGAATTTTAGACCCCCATGTAGGGATATTCTTAAGGTTTTTGACACCCATTCACATACTCTCTTCCATAATTTGTGGAAATTGTTGCCAACAGTGGATGAGAATTCCCTTTCCTAGAGCACTTGTTAATTTTTTAAAGTCTCTTCCAATCTGTAGGCAAAATATTAAATCCCATTAATTGTGTAATTTGGTTTTTTTTTTGATTGATAGTAAAGCTAAAATTATTTTTCTTGCTGTTTTTATGTTTTCTCAAAAAGATTATGTACTTAAATAATTTCAAATTTTTTTGGTGTTTGACTTTATTTTTGACTTAAAAGTTCTCATTATATATTAAAGTTATTAATCCTTTAATTGTCATCCAGGGCACTGATTATTCAACAATCCAAAACTTCTCATCTTGTTAATATATATGTATATAACATACTTACACATAATTTTTACATATCATTTTACCATCTTCTCTCTTATATATAAGTGCATATATAAATATAAATGTAAATATAAATAAAGCCCATAAATATGCATTTTATTAAATTTTAGATAACAACATGACTATAAAGGACATTAATTTACTACAGCATATTATTTTGAAATTTGTTTTAAAAATACTATAATTATAAGTCTCTTCGTTAAAATTTTAATACCAGTTTTAGAAGTTCTATTCTTCTTGCATTGAGAGCTAAGGACATTTTGCCTCTGCTGTGTTGCTTGAGATGCTTTCTTTTATGAAGTAATCACTTATAGAAGGAGTGACATCAACATCATGGTGGTGTGAGGCACTGTTTTTATCACCTTCAATTTAAAAACAGTAAAGCATTGATAAGTCAACAAAGACTCCTCTATCCAACACAGTAGGGCACCAGAGAATTACACTCATCCATATTCCTGAAGGTGGGTGGATTGGAGTAGACAGAAGAAGCGAACCTGTTGGAATAACTGAGGCAGAACTCACAACCCAGGCAATCCGAGACACAGCAGAGGCACCACTGTCCTTGTGCCCCAATGGCGACAGAAGTGACAGCAGTGACCCTGGCAACAACAAAGCACCAGCAACCCTGGAGGCATGGGGGCACCAGGTGACATTTCTAGCAGAGCCAATGGAGGTCCTAAAAAGTGCAGATTTTCAAATACAACCAGAGGAGCCCTATAGAGAGAAGCCAAACTCTGGTGCTGTAGCGCCATCTACCGAAGAATAACGAATTATCAAGTCATGGAATCGTTAGGGGTCTTCCCTGCTGGCTCAGATGGTAAAGAAAGTGAAAGAAGCATCCGACTCTTTGCGACCCCATGGACTATACAATCCATGGAATTCTCCAGGCCAGAATACTGGAGTGCGTAGTCTTTCCCTTCTCCAGGGGATCTTCCCAACCCAGGTCTTCTGAACCCCAGTCTCCCGCATTGCAGGCAGATTCTTTACCACCTGAACCACCAGGGAAGCCCAAGAATGCTGGAGTGGGTAGCCTATCCCTTCTCTGGGGGAATCTTCCTGGCCCAGGAATGGAACTGGTATCTCCTGCATTGAAAGCAGATTCTTTGAGCCTGCTAAAGTATCTGCCTGCAATGCAAGAGACCTGGGTTCAATACCTGGGTCGGGAAGACTCCCTGGAGAAGGGAATGGCTACCCACTCCAGTATTTTTGCCAGGAGAATTCCATGGACAGATGAGCCTGGTGAGCTAAAGTCCATGTGGTCTCAAAGAGTCAGGAATGACTAAGCAACTATTATATTAATCAAATGAAAAAACAAAAACAAATCCTCTTTGCCTAAGGAAGAAAGGTGTTCAGTACTTCAAGTGCACCAAAAAAGAAAGAAGTTACTAAGCACATGAATAAGCATAGTATCACAGTATCCTACAAAGAAATTGATAAATTCACAGAATATTGTGACCTGATAGAGAATTCAAAATAGCTGTCAGGAAACAACTCTATGCAGTATTAGAAAATTCATAAAGAAAGTTCAGTGAGCTCAGGAATAAAATTAGTGAACAGAAGGAATATTTACCAAAGAAATGGAAACTCTAAAAAGAACCAAGCAAACATATTGGAGCTGAGGAACTGAATAAATGAGATAAAGATTGCGTTAGAAAGCACTGGAGACAGAGCAGATTATAAGAAAGAAAGAATTAGTGAGCCCAGTGATAGAAATGATACAGGCAGAAGAAGAGGGAGAATGAAGATCTTAAAAATTCTGTAAGAACTATCAAACTTCATCAGCAAGTACAGCATGAAGATAATGGGTATCCCAGAGGGAGAAAGGAGTAGGAGTTTGTTAAACAAATCATAGTTGAGAGCACCCCACATCTGGGAAGGAACAGGGTATGCAAGTATAGAAAGCTAAGAGAATACCTAGTTACCTCCATGCACAAAGACTGTTTCTAAGACACATTATGTTAAAATGTCAAAAAATATATGAAAAAGAAAGAAGTTCAAAGCAGCCAAGGAACAAAGGATGGCTGTCTCAGCAGAAACTCTACAGGCTAGGGGAGAGTGAAATGACAGACTCAAAATATTGAAGGCAAAAACTGTCAACCAAGAATACCCTATCCAGGAAAGTTACCCCTTTAGATATGGAGAAATAAAAGCTTTCCTGCACAAATGTAAGCTGAGGGAGTTCATCACCATTAGATCTGCCTCACAGGATTTTTTGAAAGGAGCTCTTCACCCTTAAAAATGAACAGAAAGGGCAAAAGTGCAGAAAATCTTAAGTAAGGTGATAAATAGACTGAATCAGAAAATCACAGCTCTGTATCTGAAGAGGTTGTTAAACACTTAATTATAGCATAAAGATTAAAAGAAGAAAAAAACAGTAAAAATAACAATAGCTACTTCAATTTGGTAACAAACTTGCAACATAAAAAGGAATATGTGAGATATAAAAACATAAAAGAGGAAGAGAAAATGAATGGAATCTGTATAGGCAAATAGAGACAAATTGTTATCAGCAGAGAAAGGACTATTTTAACTATGATGATTTTTTTTTTTTTTTTGAA
>SJYQ01000422.1:33983-61548 GCA_006410935.1 Redunca redunca | reverse complement strand
ATAAGATTATACTCTGATCAGCTATCCATCAACAAATTGGTCAACACAGAAGAAATGGATAAATTCTTAGAATCCTACAAACTTTCAAGACTGAATCATAAAGAAATAGAAAATCTAATTAGACTCATCACCAGTAAAGAGATTGAGATAGTAATTTTAAAAAGTTTCTCAGAAAGCAAAACCCCAGAACTCAATAGCTTTACAGTTAAGACATTTTAAGAAGATTTTAAACATTTTAAGAAGATTCAAACATTTTAAGAAGATTTAATACCGATCCTCCTCAAATTCTTCCAAAAAATTGAAGAGGAGAGAATGTTTCCTAAGTCATTTTGCAGGGCTAACACCATCTTGATACCAATAATAGACCAGTACAGCACACACATACAAAATTACAGGTCAATATCTCTAATGAACAGAGATGGGAATACCTCAACATAATATTAGCAAACCAAATATGACAATATATTATAGTATCATAGACTGTGATCAAGAAGGATTTATTCCAGGGATGTAGGATGGTTCAAATGTGCTAAGCAACTAGCATGATAATCAGATTAACAACATGAAATATAAGAATCAACTTATCTCAACAAGTACAGAAAAAGCTTTTGATAAGATTCAATGCTCATTCATGTTAAAACTCTCAAAAAACAGTATATAAGGAATGTATTCCACATACTAAAGCTCATATATGAGAAATCCACAGGTAACTTCATACTCAGTGGTGAAAAACTGAAAGCTATCCCTCTAAGATCTAGAGCAAGACAAAGATGCTAACTCTTGCCATTCTTGTTCAACATAGTCTTAACCATAGCATTTAGGCAAGGGAAAAGAAAAGCATCCAAACTTGGATGAAGAAGTAAAACTGTCATCATTTGCAGATAACATGAATGTGTGTGTGTGGAAATGGAGAAGATATGAGAGAAGAATGGAATGGAAGAGATATGAGAGAAGATCCCTGGGTTTGGTTTGATCCCTGGGTTGGGAAGATCCCCTGAAGGAGATCATGGCAACCCAAACCAGTATTCTTGCCTGGAGACTCCCATGGACAGAGGAGCCTGGCAGGCTACAGTCTATAGGGTCACACAGAGTTGGATAAGACTAAAGTGACTTAGCATGTACACACACACACACACACACACACACACACGTATAACCCTAAAGTCTCTGCCACAAACTGATAGAAATGATAAATGAGTACAGTAAAATTGCAGGGTTGAAAATCAATATAAAAATCTGCTTAGTTTCTATACAATACCAACAAACTAGCAGAATGAAAAAATTAAGAAAGCAATCTCTATATCTTTTTTGGAGAAATGTCTATTTTGGTGTTCTGTCCAGTTTTTTTTTTTTTTTAATTTAGCTATACGAGCTGTTGTATATTTTGGAAATTAAGCACTTGGCTGCATTATTTGCAAATATTTTCTCCCATTCCATAACATTGTCTTTTCATTTTCTTTATGGTTTCCTTTTTGTGGCTCAGAGGTTAAAGCGTCTGCCTGCAATGTGGGAGACCTGGGTTTGATCCCTGGGTTGGGAAGATGCCCTCAAGAAGGAAATGGCAACCCACTACAGTATTCTTGCCTGGAGAATCCCATGGATGGAGGAGCCTGGTGGACTAGTCCACAGAGTTGCAAAGAGTTGGACACAACTGAGCAACTTCACTTTCTTTCTTTCTTTCTTTCTTTCTGGCAAGCATGAGTTTGACTAGGTCCCATTTATTTATTTTTGCTTTACCTTGGAAGACTGATCTAGGAAAGCATTGATATGATTTATCACACAGGATGTTTTGCCTCTGTTCTCTTCTAGGAATTTTATGTGCTGTGTTATATTTAAGTCTTTAAGCCATTTTGAGTTTATTTTTGTATATGGTGTGAGTATGTGTTCTAACTTCATTGATTTACATGAAGCCATTCAGCTTTCCTAACAACACTTGCTAAAAGGACTATCTTTTCTCCATTATATATTCTTGCCTCCTTTATTGAAGATTAAATGATCTTAGGTGGTGTGGATTTATTTCTGGGCTCTATTCTGTTCCACTGATGAATATGTCTGCTTTTTTTCTTTTTTGGCCAATACCATGTTGTTTTGATTAATGTAGCTTTGTAGTAGTGTCTAAAGTCTGGTAAGGTTGTACCTTCAATTTGTGTTCTTTTTCCTCAGGGTTGCTTTGACATACAGATGACCAATAGTCACATGGAAAGATGCTCAACATCACTAATTATTAAAGAAATGTAAATCAAAACTGCAATGAGGTATCACCTCACACCAGTCAGAATTGCCATTATCAAAATGTCTACAAATAATAAACACTAGGGAGGGTGTTCAAACTACCACACAATTGCACTCATCTCACATGCTAGCGAAGTAATGCTCAAAATTTTCCAAGTGAGGCTTCAACAGTACATGAACTGAGAAATTCCAGATGTTCAAGCTGATTTTAGAAAAGGCAGAGGACCCAGAGATCAAATTGCCAACATCTGCTGGATCATGGACAAAGCAAGAGAGTTTCAGAAAAACATCTACTTCTGCTTTATTGACTACACCAAAGCCTTTGCCTGTGTGGATCACAACAAACTGGAAAATTCTTCAAAAGATGGTAGTACCAGAACACCTTACCTGACTCCTGAGAAATCTGTATGCAGGTCAAAAAGCAACAGTCAGAACCACATGGAACAATGGATGGGTTCCAAACTGGGGAAGGAGTATGTCAATGCTGTATATTGTCACCCTGATTATTTAACTTATATGTAGAGTACCTCATGTGAAATGCCAGGCTGGATGAGGCACAAGTTGGAATCATGATTGCCAGGAAAAATATCACTAGCTTCAGATATGCAGATGACACCACCCTTATAGCAGAAAGTGAAGAGAAATTAAAGAGCTTCTTGATGAAAGTGAAAGAGGAGAGAGAAAAAGATGTCTTAAAACTCAACATTCAAAAATCGAAGATCATGGCATGCAGGCCCATTACTTTATGGCAAATAGATGGGGAAACAATGGAAACAGTGACACACTTTATTTTCTTGGGCTCCAAAATCACTGCAGATCATGACTGCAGCCATGAAATTAAAAGAAGCTTACTCCTTGGAAGAAAAGTTATGATCAACCTAGACAGTATATTAAAAAGCAGAGACATTACTTTGCCAACAAAGGTCCATCTAGTCAAAGCTAAGGTATTTCCAGTAGTCATGTATGGATGTGAGAGTTGGACCATAAAGAAGGCCGAGCACTGAAGAATTGCTGCTTTTGAACTGTGGTGTTGGAGAAGACTCTTGAGAGTCCCTTGGGTGAAAGACAATCAAACCAGTAAATCCTAAAGGAAATCAGTCCTGAATGTTCATTGGAAGGACTGATGCTGAAGCTGAAGTGCTGATACTTTGGCCACCTGATAGGAAGGACTGACTCCTTGAAAAAGACCCTGATGCTGGCAAAGAATGAAGGCCAGAGGAGAAGGGGATGACAGAGGATGAGATGGTTGGATGGCATTACCGACTCAATGGACATGAGTTTGAGTAAGCTCCGGGAGTTGGTGATGGACAGGGAAGCGTGGTGTGCTGCAGTCCATGGGATCACAAAGAATCAGACACAACTCAGTGACTGAACTGGACTGAAGAGAGAATGTGGAGAAAAGAGAAGCCTCCTATTCCATGGAAAATAGTATGGAAATTCCTTAAAAACTAAAAATAGAGCTACTGTGTGATCCAGCGCTCCCACTTCTGGGCCTATAGTCAGACAAACCTATAATTCTAAAAGAGACTTGCACCCCAATATTCACAGCAGCACTATTTATAATAGCCAAGACATGGAAACAATCTAAGTGTCCATTAACAGATGCATGGATAAAGAAGATGCGATCTATATATACAGTGAAATGTTACTCAGACAAAAAAGTGAAATAATGCCACTTTCAGAAACATGGATGGACCTAGAGATAATCATACTAAGTGAAGTAAGTAAGGCAGAGAAAGGCAAACATTATATGTGGAACCTAAAAAATGATACAAATGTACTTATTTACAAGATAGAAGCAGACAGAAAACAAATATATGGTCACCAAAGGTGAACAGGGTAGGGAGAATAGATTAGGAATTTGGGATTAACAGATACATATTATTATATATAAACAACAAGGACCCACTGTATATCATGGGAAACTGTATTCAATATATCATAATAATTTATAATGAAAAAGCATTCAGGGAAGCGATCTGGTAGCTGCAGCCAGGGCAGCAAGGGGATTCCTGAAACTTTCAGATACTTGCAGCTGAGCAGGGATTTAACTGCCACCATGTCGAGCAAACAAGCAAAGACCAAGACCACCAAGAAGCGCCCCCAGTGCACAACCTCCAATGTGGTGTCCATGTTCAACCAGTCACAGATTCAGGAGTTCAGGGAGGCCTTCAATATGATGGTTTAGAACAGAGATGGCTTCATCAACAATGAAGACTTATGTGATATGCTTGCCTCCCTGGGAAAAAATCCAACTAAGGATCTGGATGCCATGATGAGGAGGCTCAGGGTCCCACAAACTTTGCCATGTTTCTCACGAAGTTTGGTGAAAAGTTAAATGGTGCAGATCTGGAAGATGTCATCAGAAATGCTTTTACTTACTTTGATGAAGCAACTGGCACCATTCAGGAGGATTACTTGAGAGAGCTGCTGGCTGCAATGGGAAACCGGTTTGCAGAGGAGGAAGTGGAGGAGCTATACAGAGAAGCACCTATTGACAAAAAAGGGAGTTTCCATTATATCGCTTTCATGCACATCCTTAAGCGTGGAACAAAAGACCAAGATGACTGAGAACTTCAGATTCTAGTCAAATATTTCTTTTTGCCACTCTAAGTATTTCTGAGACTTTTTCCCAGAACCTATTACATGCCCTTAGCTTTACAGCTCTGCCTTTCTTGTAGTATTTATTCTCAGCCACTTGGGAAATATTCATCTCTATAATCAGACTGGATGTGGGACTTTCTGTCATCTTCAAAATAGAAAATAGGGTAATTTAACTTACCAGCTGCCCTCTACCTTCCCTGCCCCCAATAACTGCAGTCTACAAAAGATTCGCTGTGACTCAGTGGTAAAGAATCTGCCTGCAATGTGGGAGACCCAGGTTTCATCCTGGGATGGGGAAGATCACCTGGAGAAGGGAATGACAACCCACTCCAGCATTCTTACCTGGAGAATCCCATGAACAGAGGAGCCTAGGACGCTACAGTCCATGTGGTCACAGACAGTCAGACATGCTGAACAACTGACACACACACAGAGTCAATATATTTCTGCAGAGGATGTTAGTCACTCAAATATTTCTGAACCATAATCAAATGTTATGATAAAAAAGCATTTGAAAAAGAATACATGTGTGTATACACACACACACACACATATCTAAATCACTTTGTTGTATACCTGAAACTAACACAACACTGTAAATCAACTATATTTCAATAAAACAAGAAAAAACTCACTCACAATCTCAAAAAATAAAAAAAATACCAGAATGAATTTAAACACTAAAAACAACACCAGAAATGATAAGATATTGCTGAAAAATAAGAGACAAAAATGGGAAAATATTCTGTGCTCGTGGATTAGAAGGATTAAACTGTTAAAAATATCCAATTTTTCCTATAATAGTTTATAGATTCAATGCAATCCCTATTAAAAACCCAATGACATTTTTTATAGAAATAGAACAGAAAATTTTAAATTCATTTACAACCATAAAAGACTGCAAATAGCCAAAGCAGTTCTGAGAAAAAAGAACAAAGGGGCATCATACACTCTGCTTTTAAATTATAATACAAAGTTGAGTGAGTACTAAGTCACTTCAGTCATGTCTAACTCTCTGCAAACCTATAGACTGTAGTCCACCAGGTTCCTCTAGAGACTCAGATCTATAGAGTGAACTTTTGGACTCTGGGGGAGAGAGAGAGGGAGAGGGTGGGATGAGATGGGAGAATGGCACTGAAACGTGTATACTATCATGTAAGAAACAAATCGCCAGTCTATGTCTGATGCAGGATGCAGGATGCTTGGGGCTGGTGCATGGGGAGGACCCAGAGAGATGTTATGGGGTGGGAGGTGGGAGGGGATTCATGTTTGGGAACGCATGTACACTCGTGGTGAATTCATGTCAATGTTTGGCAAAACCAATACAGTAATGTAAAGTAAACTAAAGTTAAAATAAAAAATAAAATAAAATAACAACAACAACAAAAAAAGAATACTGGAGGGGGTTGCCATGTCCTCCTCCAGGGGATCTTCCCAATCCAAGGATCAAACTGTGTCTCTTACATCTCCTGCATTGGCAAGCAGGTTCTTTCCTGCTAGCACCACCTGGGAAGCCCACTACAAAGCAATATTTAACCAAAATAGCATGGTTTTGGCAGAAAACAGACACATGGATCAATGAAACATAATAGAAAGCCCAGAAATAAGTGCATATAAATACTGACAACTAATTTACAACAAAGGAGCAGAGAGTATACATTGGAGATAGATAGTCCCTTCAGTAAATGATATTGGGAGAATGGGACTGCCACAAACAAAAGAAACTGAAGCAATATCTTACACCATAGAGAAAAACTAACTCCAAATGGATTAAAGACTTGAATATAAGACCTGAAACCATAAAACTCTTAGAACAAAACATAAGCAATACATTGTCTGATATTGGTCTTAGCGATCTTTCTGGATTTGTCTTTTCAGACAAGGGAAACAAGCAAAAATAAGCAAATGGAACTGCACCAGACTAAAAAGCTTCCACGCAGAAAAAGAAACCATCAACAAGATGAAAAGACAGCCTACCAAATGGGAGATTATTAAAAAACCATATAATCAATGAAAGATTAATATAAAAAAATACATAAAGAACTCACACAACTCAAGAACATCAGCAATAACAAAAACCAAAGCTAGTTAAAAATGGGCAGAGGATCTAAATAATAATTTTTCCAAGAAGAAAAATGACTCAAAGACACTTGAAAAGATGCTCAACATCACTATTTATTGGGGAAATGCAAGTCAAAACACAATGAGAAATCACCTCACATCCATAAGAATAGCTATTATCAAAAAGATTAGAAATAGCAAGTGTTGGACAGTATGTGGAGAAAAAGGAACCTTCATAAATTGTTGATGGAAATGTATCTTGGTGCAGCCAATGTGGATAACAATATGGAGAGTCCTCAAAATATTAAGAATAGAACTTCTGTATGATCTAGCTGTTTCACTTCTGGGTATTTATCTGAGGATATGAAAACCCTAATTCAAAACTATGCCTGCGGAGTGACGCCCCCACACGCCCGGGCTCGGCGGAAAGCAACTCATGGAACTCATGAGCAGACTTCACTGCCAAAATGACATCATTTTCCACCTCTACCCAGTGTTCAGCATCTAACAGTGCTTGCAGGATCTCTCCAGAACAAACCAATCAGGTACGACCGAAACTGCCTCTTTTGAAGATTTTGCAATCAGCAGGTGCACAAGGTGAAATGTTCACTGTTAAAGAGGTTATGCATTATCTAGGCCAGTATATCATGGTGAAGCAGCTCTATGACCAGCAGGAGCAGCACATGGTGTATTGTGGTGGAGATCTTCTGGGAGAACTACTAGGTCGTCAGAGCTTCTCTGTGAAAGATCCAAGCCCTCTCTATGATATGCTAAGAAAGAATCTTGTCACATTAGCTACTGCTGCTACAGCAAAGTGTAGAGGGAAGTTCCAATTCCAGGAAAAGAACTGAAGAAGGCAATATTCCCACACTGCCTACCTCACAGTATAAATGCAAAAATTCTAGAGAAGATGAAGACTTGGTAGCAAATTTAACTCAAGAAGAGACGTCAAGACTGGACCTCGGGTTTGAGGAGTGGGATGTAGCTGGCTTGCCTTGGTGGTTTTTAGGAAACTTGAGAAATAATTATACACCTAGAAGTAATGGCTCAACTGATTTACAGACAAATCAGGATATAGGTACTGCCATTGTTTCAGACACCACAGATGACTTGTGGTTTTTGAATGAGTCAGTGTCAGAGCAATTTGGTGTTGGGAAAAAAGTTGAAGCTGCTGATCCTGAACAAACAAGTGAAGAAGTAGGGAAAGTGATAGACAAAAAGGTGACTGAAATGGGAAAAAGTGATGACCTTGAGGACCCTAAATCCATAAGTGACGATACTGATATAGAAGTTACCTCTGAGGATGAGTGGCAGTGTACTGAGTGCAAGAAATTTAACTCTCCAAGCAAGAGGTACTGTTTTCATTGCTGGGCCTTGAGGAAGGATTGGTATTCAGATTGTTCTAAGTTAACCCATTCTCTTTCCACATCTGATATCACTGCCATACCTGAAATGCAAGAAGGTGAAGGAATTGATGTCCCTGACTGCAGAAGAACTGTATCGGCTCCAGTTGTTAGACCTAAAGACACATATGTAAAGGAAGAAAGCGCAAAACATTTGGATCCTTGCAACTCGGTGGAGTTCTTGGATTTGTCTCATAGTTCTGAAAGCCAGGAGACCATATCAAGCATGGGAGAACAATCAGATAACCTTTTTGAACAGAGAAAAGATACAGAAAACATGGAGGATTGCCAGAATCTTCTGAAGCCATGTAGTCTGTGTGAGAAAAGACCACGGAACGGGAACATTATCCACGGGAGGACAGGCCACCTTGTCACCTGTTTCCATTGTGCCAGAAGACTGAAGAGGGCTGGGGCTTCTTGTCCGATCTGCAAGAAGGAGATTCAGTTGGTTATTAAGGTTTTTGTAGCATAGCTGAATCAGTGAATTACAGACAGATGTTAACAAAAAAAAAAAAAAAAAAAACTATGCCTGCACCTCTATGTTCATTGCAACACTGTTTACAATAGCCAAGATATGGAAACAACCTCACTGTCCATATGGATGAACAGATTTACTCAGCCATAAAAAGATGAAATCATGCCATTTGTGACACATAGATGGGCCTTGAGGGTATTATGCTAATGATATAAGTCAGAGAGGGAAAGAAAAATACCGTATGACCTCACTTGTATGTGGAATTTTAAAAAAACAAATAAAATGAACAAACAAAACCCAGGGAGCAGAATAGTGGTCACCAAAGGAAAAGGGGAGAGGGAAGGAGGTGTAGTGGTAAAAGGGGTTAACCGTATGGTAATGGATGGACACCAAACCAGGTGGTGAGTATACGGAGAAGTATAGTGTTTTACACATGAATCATGGACTGTTATAAGCCAGTGTTGCTGTTGTGCGGTCACTAAGCAGCGTCCGACTCTGCAAACCCATGGACTACAGCCCAGCAGGCTTCCCTGTCCTTCATTGTCTCTTGGAGTTTGCTCATACTTATGTCCACTGAGTTGGTGATGCCATCCAACCATCTCATCCTCTGTCATCCCCTTCTCCTCCTGCCTTCAATCTTTCCCAGCATCAGGGTCTTTTCCAATGAGTTAGCTCTTCGCATCAGGTGGCCAAAGTATTGGAGCTTCAGCTTCAGCATCAATCTTTTCAATGAATATTCAGGGTTGATTTCCTTTAGGATTGACCTGTTTGATTTCCTTGCAGTCCAAGGGACTCCCAAGAGTCTTCTCCAACACCACAGTGCAAAAGCATCAATTCTTCAGCGCTCAGCCTTCTTTTTGGTCCAACTCTCACTTTTGACCATGAACGGTATGAAAAGCCAGTGGTACCTCAATTTAAAGAAAAAAAAAAAGGTTCACTTGAATACTACTGACATATTTTGAAACATGCTTTTTTAGTTACTTCCAAGGTGAATTTTATGCCTCCTTGTGATTAGTTACTTCAGTGTACACAGAATTTTGAAACTGAAGATGCTTCTAAAGGGCTTTTTCACTTTGTTGAGCACGTGCAATGCTTTCTTAAAGGAAATCATTAGGTTGGAAGTCTGCATAACTCAATTGTTTCTGTACTTCACAATATATATCTTGCTGATCAGTGTACATCATTTTCCTGTAGGTTAGAAGTCTGCATAACTCAATTGTTTCTGTACTTCACAATATATATCTTGCTGATCAGTGTACATCATTTTCCTGTGTCCTTTTCAATGCTCACCTCAAGAATTCCAAGCCTCAGTTTGTCAAATGCAGCAGCAAGTACTGTGACTCCTAATGTTGCTGTTTTAGTTGCTAAGTTGTGTCCTACTCTGTGCGACCCCATGAACTGTACCCCACCAGGCTCCTCTGTCCCCGGGGTTTCCTAGGCAAGATGCTGGAGTGGGTTGCCATTTCCTTCTGGGGAATCTTCCTGACCCAGGGATCGAACCCATGTCTCCTGTATTGGGAGGTGGATTGTTTACTGCTAAGCCATTAGGGAAGTCCTAATAAAACATGTTACTACTAATACTAAATAAGTGTTACATACACCGTGCTAAGTACTGTTCCAAGTACTTTCAGTACATTGTTGATTAATCTTCAACAAAAGTCTTATAAAATGAGGTATATTATTGTTCCCGTTTAATAGATGAGGAATTTCAGGCACAGTGAGGATAACTGCACAAATCATTCAGAGAAGTCAGGGTTAGATCTACAGAACTTCAAGTGAATCAGAAAGCTCTGATTTTATGTAAAATTTTCAGGTTTGTTAACGTTGGTAACTAACTCATAAATTTTAAATATTGTGTGGATCAACAAAATCCCAGCAAAAGCCAGTGTATCTGCCCACTGAATGCAATATGCCGTATGCATTCAGTTTTTTGGCTTAAGACTTTTAGGATTTTTTGCCCACTTACATCTTCCAAGTACTCCTGTCTTTGCTTATCACTGCTGCCTCTTCTTCATCTTTCTATGAGCCATTTATCATGCTCTGATAGCTACATTATTAAATTGAGTTTGTTCATGTCTTTCTTCTTACATTTCTGCAATTTAAAAGGACAAATAAGTGCAATTGAAGGAGGGAGACTGTGGGCAATGGAAATACATTTATTTATCAAAACAATTCACATATAAGTAGACCCATGCACATATTCAAGGGTGAAATTTACACTGAAATAAATTTATGAAGATAACTTAAGGAAAATGAAAATATTCTGAGATGAATCAGGCAATCTTATAAAGAAGATGTACCTTGCCTCTTACCCTCTAACAGGTTTTTTGGGGTGAATTTCTGCAGTGCTGTCTCATTAGTGGGATAGATTGTTTATTGTAGGCTTATGTTATCTCTCATCTCCAACCTGTTGTCTGTAACCTCCTTTTAGAGTTTGAAAACCCCTCATTTGAAGTCCTTCCTCATGCTCTTTCTTGTGTGACATTGGTCACATTTATGCTCTTTTCTTCCTTCCTTCCTTTTTTTTTTTTGCATATATATTGTTAGTGGTACTAGTCTTCACATTTCATCTGCACTTTAATTGGGATATTTCATTTGAATCTTTAGGCTTGTCAGTTTTATGCTGTCTTGCTCACAACATCCAGCAGAGAAATCAGTCCCACCAGTTCTTTCATCTCTGAATTGACATGGTTGAAGTGCTCTATAGGAAAGGCAGGCTTTTAGTCCAGAAATAGAGAGCATATTCATGAACTGAAGGGCTGGTGTGTGACCTGCAAAACCAAAAACAGGATTGACTAAACTAGGACATCTCTGCCTCTTCCTGCTACACTAAAATAGAATCTATCCAGGTGACCTCATTTGTAGTCTGCTGTTTGAGGGCTTTGTGATAAGTGCTAAATAATTTCAGGGAATACAATCTAAATGATTGCAGGATTTAAAAGTATATATATTTCTGGAATTCCTCTAAATGTATAACTGATGCTACATTATAATTTTTTAAAAAGATCATTATTGACTTTTTTGTAGTTGAAACATTCCCCTTCAATTTTTGTGAATGATCCCTTTTAATTCATATCCAATAATGTTAGCCAACCAAATATATAGAATAATACATTATATTTTATCTGTATGTTCCCAATATTCTACATATAGTTGTTTCATACTTNNNTGGGGGTTGGGGTGGGGCGGGGGAGACTTTTAAGGCCAAAGAAAAATGCTGGAGGCAAAGCATAAAGGAAGCTCCTGAAGCTCTTCCTGCATCAGGAGTTTGCAAGCAACTCGATGAGAAACTGCCCAGGAGCTAAGAATGATTTTTACATTTTTAGATGGTTGAACAAAATCAAAGGAAGAATAAATTCTGTGACATGTAGAAATTATATAAGATTCCAGTCACAGTGTCTATCATGTACTGGATTTGTGTGTAGTCGATGGCTACTTTCAAGTCATAACAACTGAGTTCAGTAATTGCAAAAGTGACCATGTGGCTCTCAAGGACTAAAATATTGATCATCTGACCATTTCCAAAAACCCTTCTGATCCCTAAACCACAGTAACTTTTTTTTGCTATAATATTTTATTCTTAATTTACAAAAATCAGTGTATTTAATGGATTGCCAACTCATTCTCTTCTAGTCCAGCTACAAGTTTTTGCCCCCCAGATCATTCATTTACATGTAGGTGCTCTGCAAAATTACTTTCAGTCTTTTTTTTTTTTTTAACTTTATTTTGCTTTACAATACTGTATTGGTTTTGCCATACATTGACATGAATCAGCCACGGATGTACATGAGTTCCCCATCCTGAACCCCCCTCCCACCTCCCACCCCATATCGTCTCTCTGGATCATCCCCATGCACCAGCTCCAAGCATCTTGTATCCTGTATCGAACATAGACTTTCAGTCTTAAAGCAAACTCTTTATCCCTATTTCTGTCTCTGTTTGTGCAGAAAACATCTTGAGGCTGCACCCAGACTTTGGCAAAATCTGGAGGAAGAGACAGAAGTGAGATTGGTCTTGGGAAATACTCCCAGTGTGCCTCAATACTCTATTTTATTGAGCCTCCACAGCCCTTGATGGAAGTCATTTAAACTACCAGCTTGCTGCCCAGCAGTAATAAATAGCACATAAGGTGATATGTAATGCAAATTCTACATTTATTATACTGGCATACAATGCCTGCTACAACTTATTCTTCTTGTCTTGTCTTCCATATCCTTCACTTCTGTCATAACAAGCTCCTCATTCCTCCCCATATGACTTTCGCCTTTCCACTGACTCAATCGACTTGAGTTTGGGCCAACTATGGGAGGTGGTGAAGGACAGGGAAGCCAGCTGTGCTGCAGTCATTGGGGTCACAAAGAGTTGGACACAATTGAACGACTGAACAACAACAACCGGTCCTAATCATCATTATTTCTGGTTTTTAATCTACTCAAAATTTGAGATGCCATCACTCTATGGTTCAGATCATATATCATCTTGATTCATTTCATTTCAATGGTATGAAAATTTCATGTCTTAAAGATCAGAAACTGGTTGAAGAGTTTTCATGTCCACTTAGTTCAGTTCAGTTCAGTTTTGTTCAGCCGCTCAGTCGTGTCTGACTCTTTGTGACCCCATGGACTGCACCACGCTAGGCTTTCTTGTCCATCACCAACTCCCAGAGCCCACTCAAACTCATGTTCTTCGAGTCAGTGATGCCATCTAACCATCTCATTCTCTGTCTCTTCTCCTCCCACCTTTAATCTTTCCCAGCATCAGGGTCTTTTCCAATGAGTCATTTCTTCACATCAGATGGCCAAAGTTTTGGAGTTTCAGCTTCAGCATCTGTCCTTTCAATGAATATTCAGGAGTAATTTCCTTTAGGATGGACTGGTTGGATCTCCTTGCAGTCCAAGGGACTCTCAAGAGTCTTCTCCAACACCACAGTTCAAAAACATCAATTCTTAGGCACTCAGCTTTCTTTATAGTCCAACTCTCACATCCATATATGACTACTGGAAAAAACATAGCTTTGACAAGATGGATGGTTGTTGGCAAAGTAACATCTCTGCTTTTTAATATGCTGTCTAGGTTGGTCATAGCTTTTCTTCCAAGGAGCAAGTATCTTTTAATTTCATGGCTGTGTCACCATCTGCAGTGATTTTGGAGCCCAAGAAAATTAATCCTGTCATTGTTTCCATTGTTTCTCCAACTATTTACCATGAAGTAATGGGACCAGATGCCATGATCTTAGTTTTCTGAATGTTGAGCTTTAAGCCAACTTTTTCACTCTCCTCTTTCACTTTCATCAAGAGACTCTTCAGTTCCTCTTCACTTTCTGTCATGAGTAGTGTCATCTGCATATCTGAAGTTATTGATATTTCTCCCAGGAATCTTGATTCCAACTGTGCTTCATCCATCCAGGCATTTCACATGATGTACTCTGCATATAAGTTAAATAAGCAGGATGAAAATACACAGCCTCGATGTACTTCTTTCCCAGTTTGGAAAAGGAGTCTGTTGTTCTATGTCCAGTTCTAACTGTTGCTTCTTGACCTGCATACAGATTTCTCAGGAGGCAGGTAAGCTGGTCTGGTATTATCTCTTGTCCACTTATTCCTCATTAGATAAATGCCCAAGCCATGCTTAGCTATGACCTTTATATTATTGGTCTTAGGTTTAGGGGTAGAAAACTGAACAATCTTGGGTGCCATTCTGGTTTTGTTTATGTTTGATTCGTGGAATAAAAAATATACAAAATACAGAGAATTGCAGGCTCCCAACCCCAGCCACTGGAGATGATGTCTATTTTTAGGGGATAAAAGGGCAGAAGTTGTGGTTTCTGATGAGACTATTCACATGCTCCTTGAGTGTTAATCCCATTAATTCTTAACAGGAGGCAAAGTTTCAAGTGAATCCTTAAACTAATAGAAGGGGTTAGCCTGGAAAACAGAACTTTAAGAGGGAAATTTGGACTTATTAGCAGTCCTGCATTTTTGTTTGCTTTATTTTAAACTATTTTTGTTTCCTGATTCATTGCTTTCTGCTTTTATCTCAATTTCTTTTGTAGTTCCTCCGTTTTGTTTAAATTTTTATTTTTCATTTTTTGGCCACACTACATGTCATATGGGATCTCAGTTTCATGACCAGGGGTCAGACTTGCATGCCCTGCATTGGAAGTGCAGAGTCTTAACCACTGGACCACCTGAAAGTCCCCCTTAACCCCATCTTACAGACAAGAATAGGAACATCTCCAGATTTACTAAAAGATTCAGGATATAAAACCTGGGTTTCCCTACTCACAATCACTCTTTGCCTGTGACTTTCTGATACATCATTTTAAAGTTATCTGATTTCACAGTGGTTCACAGTATGAGTAATACCTGTAACATATAATCCTGGCAGGTTACCTCGCAAGCCAACCGACTTCAGTTCAGTTCAGTTCAGTCGCTCAGTTGTGTCTGACTCTTTGCGACCCCATGAACTGCAGCACACCAGGCCTCCCTGTCCATCACCAACTCCCAGAGTTCACTCAAACTCACATCCATTGAGTCAGTGATGCCATCCAGCCATCCCATCCTCTGTCATCCCCTTCCCCTCCTTCCCCCAATCCCTCCCAGCTTCAGTCTTTTCCAATGAGTCAACTCTTCACATGAGGTGGCCAAAGTACTGGAGTTTCAGCTTTAGCATCATTCCTTCCAAAGAACACCCAGGACTGATCTCCTTTATAATGGACTGGTTGGATCTCCTTGCAGTCCAAGGGACTCTCAAGAGTCTTCTCCAACACCATAGTTCAAAAGCATCAATTCTTCATCACTCAGCTTTCTTCACAGTCCAACTCTCACATCCATACATGACCACCGGAAAAACTATAGCCTTGACTAGATGGACCTTTGTTGGGCAAAGTAATGTCTCTGCTTTTGAATATGCTATCTAGGTTGGTGAAAACTTTCCTTCCAAGGAGTGTCTTTTAATTTCAATCAACTTAATTACCTAAAAATCTGGCATATTTTAAGGCATTGTTAATACCTTCAACTCAATCTCATAGCTATGTTTATATTACAGAAGAACCTTTTGTATCTTATTATAGTCTCCTGTTTTTAGTGAAAATATGCAAACATGTCACAGAAAAAAAATGTGTGCAGTGATCTTTGACATGCCCTGTTTCAGAACAATGGCCATATTTTATTAATATTATTTATTATGATAAGAAAATAATTATATAGCAGGGTGATACCAAGTTAGGGATTTTCTTTAAAATATGCCATAGAAAACTGCAAGTTCTACTTTTAAGTTCAGTTTTATTATACCTTCTAACTCTGCCAGGCAGAATTCCTTACTTATCTTTTCTGCTTCACAATGTTTTGTTAGCAATAGTAGTTAGTGTATTGTTCAGTTCAGTTCAGTTCAGTCACTTAGTCGTGTCTGACTCTTTGCGACCCCATGAATCACGGCACGACAGGCCTCCCTGTCCATCACCAACTCCCAGAGTTTACCCAAACTCATGTCCATCGAGTCTGTGATGCCATCCAGCCATCTCATCCTCTGTCATCCCCTTCTCCTCCTGCCCCCAATCCCTCCCAGCATCAGGATCTCTTCCAATGAGTCAACTCTTTGCATCAGTGCTGGGGTCTAGCCCCAGTGGATCCAGGGTGATTCGAAGGTGGGGACAGAGTCGGCATTCTTGGAAATAGCTTATTTAATTACAGATAGAGAGGGATTAGAAAATTAGCAGAGAAAAAGAGGCTGAATAACTTAGTTTACATGGAATACCAATCACCACCTACGTAGGCCACAGGCGTCTTTCCATTCTCCCAAAGGAGAGGAGGCACTGAGGCCTCCCTGGTCCGATCTTAGAAGTCCAGGCAAAATTAGTAGGCTTGGTGAGTACCCACATTCCAGATGGAAATTCAGCCAGAAAAACGGGGAGCAAGAAAGAAGTGACATGGGGGAATCAGTCTTTCCAGAAACTGATCCAATTTCTTTATTTTGGGGTTTGCTTATATACCTTTTGTTACACATAGGGATGAATACAGATCACGCAGGGGTCAGCATTCCTGATCTTTATCAAAATTAGGTGCTTTACATAAAAAAAGATCTTAGGGGTTTACATCATCTTCTGGCCATGAGGCCTGCTGACATTTTATGACCCTTTCTTTCTGATAACCAAAAAACTTATTTTTTCCAAGGGTGTTTTTTCTTAAACCAGGCACCACCCTCCAAATAAAGTTGCATTCCTATAGGGTGAGGGTGTAGTGAGTCACAATCAAGAAAGGAATTTATTTAACCCAAGGTTAACATGATTAATCTTAAAGGTTAATACTTATTTCTCCTATATGTTAGTTATATTCATTATAAGGGCAGGGAATATGGAGATTTAGCAGCAAACTCAGCCCAACAAATGAAAATCCTTTCACCAATGTTCCCCCTAACATCTATTTAGTCTTAAGATAGTGATAAAGTTGCATTTTTGCATAGCAAGGACACAGTGATTTATAACAAAGTACAGTGATCTATTACAAAAGAGAAAATTCATTAATTCAAAAAGTCTAGTATTGCTAACCTTAAAAGCTACATTTCCTTTTCTATATTCCAAATACATTGATTAATATATTCCCAGGTGCCTAAGGATATGGAGGCCTGGCTGCAATCATTGACTCAACAATAAGAAAAGCCCTATGCTAATTAAGACTTTCAAGATACTCCAAAATCTCTGTGCTATTTATGGTTGAGAGGTAGTAAANTGCATATCTGAGGTTATTGATATTTCTCCCAGCAATCTTGATTCCAGCTTGTGTTTCTTCCAGTCCAGCTTTTCTCGTGATGTACTCTGTATATAAGATAAATAAGCAGGGTACAATATACAGCCTTGACGTACTCCTTTTCCTATTTGGAACCAGTCTGTTGGTGCATGTCCAGTTCTAACTGTTGCTTCCTGACCTGCATACAGATTTCTCAAGAGGCAGGTCAGGTGGTCTGGTATTCCCATCTCTTTCAGAATTTTCCACAGTTTATTGTGATCCACACAGTCAAAAGCTTTGGCATAGTCAAGAAAGCAGAAATAGATGTTTTTCTGGAATTCTCTTGCTTTTTCGATGATCCAGTGGATGTTGGCCATTTGATCTCTGGTTCCTCTGCCTTTTCTAAAACCAGCTTGAACATCTGGAAGTTAATGATTCACATATTGCTGAAGCCTGGCTTGCAGTATTTTGAGCATTACTTTACTAGTGTGTGAGATGAGTGCAATTGTGTGGTAGTTTGAGCATTCTTTGGCATAGCCTTTCTTTGGGATTGGAATGAAAACTGTGGCCACTGCTGAGTTTTCCAATGTGCTGGCATATTGAGTGCAGCACTTTCACAGCATCATCTTTCAGGATTTGAAATAGCTCAACTGTAATTCCATCACCTCCACTAGCTTTGTATTGTATCTTAATATATATTTCTGTCTTCTCAGGACTGTGAGCTCTTGGAAGAATATATGGTATATATCTGCGAAGAAAAGTACCTCAGTTAAATGTTAGCTTTGGATAGATTATTTCTGATATTTGAAAATAAGTTAGTTTTGTTTCTGTTTCTTAAAATTTTTTATTCTTTCTAATCGGTTCAGTTCAGTCACTCAGTCATGTCCGACTCTTTGCAATTCCATGCACTGCAGACCCCATGGATTGCAGAAATAAACTACTCTGTCTAATACTTTGTCTTTTATTTTCCTTGGCAAGTATGTATTGGCTTTTTGTCAGTTATTGTTCTAGGCATGGGCTTCCCCAGTGGCTCAGCAGTAGAGAATCTGCCTGCAAGTCAAGAGCCCCAGGAGATGCAGATTCTATCCCTTGGTTGGGAAAATCTCCTGGAGGAAGGCATGGCAACCACTCCAGTATTTTTACCTCTAGAATCCACAGGCAGAGGAGTCTGGAGGTCTACAGTCCATAGAGTCATGGAGTCGGGCATGACTGAAGCAACTTAGCATGCATACACACACATTCTGAACATTAGGCAATATATTGAGGGAAAAACAGAACAAAATCCCTGTTCTCATGGAGCTTATATTCTCATGGGATGAATCAGACAAAAAATGTAAAGAAGAAAAAGAGGAAGGAAGAGGAAAAAAGGAGGACTAAGAGAGAAGATGGAGAAGAAACAAAAATAACTATAGTAATAGAGATCAACAAAGTCTGTACATAATTTGGAGGTGAAGCAAGCTAATGAATGATTCCTAATGGGGAAAATCTTGTTAAAGAGGAAAGAATGCAGAGAAAATATAATATATCTGTGTGCTGGGTCAGACATCTAGCTGTGAAAATTTCATTTCAGAAGGAAAAAAAGGTAGTACCTGAAACCTCAAATCCAAGATGTGTAAAAGCCTTTCTGCTGCTGTAGGTGGTGGCTAGACAGAGCACTAGCCTCTCAGTCTTCCCCTGACAACTCAATGACTGCCTTTGTCCCTGAAGAAATAGTGATGTAATACCCAGCATGGTGACTGTAGTTAATACTGTTACACTGTATATTAGAAAGTTGCTAAAAGAGTGAGTCTTGAAAATTCTCATGGCAGGAAAAGAAATTCTATAACTATATATGGTGATGGATGTTAACTAGATGGATTGTGGTGTTCATTTTGCAAAATATACAAATATCAAATCGTTATGCTGCATACCTGAAACTAATATAATATCATATGTCAATTCAGTTCAGATTAATTCAGTCGCTCAATCGTGTCTGACTCTTTGTGACCCCATGAATCGCAGCACACCAGGCCTCCCTGTCCATCACCAACTCCCAGAGTTCACTCAGACTCACGTCCATCGAGTCAGTGATGCCATCCAGCCATCTCATCCTTTGTTGTCCCCTTCTCCTCCTGCCCCCAATCCCTCCCAACATCAGAGTCTTTTCCAATGAGTCAACTCTTCGCATGAGGTGGCCAAAGTACTTGTGCCCCTGCAGTGGAAGCATGGAATCTTAACCACTAGACCACCAGGTAAGTCCTCATGGGTCAAATTTTTATAGAGACAGGTTAGGATGTTTAGAACACAACTTCAAAGAGGAAGCAGAACATAGGTCTTTGGCAGAGAGAAATAAATAGGAAAAATTGGGAGTCTGTCGAAATGTAAGGATCATGTCAATTGGAGGGGTTTTTGCCCTGTCTCTTACATCTAGAATTATCATCAAAGCTACAACAAGGCTGATTCATGTTGAGGTTTGATAGAAAACAGAAAAATTCTGTAAAGCAATTATCCTTCAAAAAAAATAAATTAAAAAAAAAGAATCACCATTGTCACCATCATCTTTAAAGTGAGGAATGGCTTTTTCTTAACATTATTTAAAATGTAAATAAGTGATCTTTGGAATAATTTTTGTTCATTGGTGTCAAACAATATGATATCATTAAAACCAGTGTACTTGCTCACAAACACAGTATCAAGTTTTGGTCCTTTGTCTTCTCTTCCAGGAAGATTACCATGCTACAGCACTACAGCTTAGAGGTCAAAGGGAAGGGGAAAGAAGTCACACGGGATCATTTCATCCTTCTCAGGAAAAGTAGAAGATTGACTTGAGAAAACGAAAAAGAGAGGTCTGGAGAGTCAATGAAAGGTGTTGCATAAACAAAATGGATTTTAATAATGTAGCTTACAGACATTCTCAATCCTTACTACTTAAAAAAAGAAGAAAAAAAGTCCTGTTTTCTTCCTTATTAGCAGTAATGAGTAAGTAATACTCTTGCTACAACCCTGAAAATTTACTCATTTAATCTCAAAATACTTATTTATCTTTGGTCATAAGTATTGCTATTATTATTGTTTGTGTTATTTTTATTTGCAAATTATGAACTACTAATCCACAACACTAGCAAAAGTGGTTAGTGTTGAACCACCTAGATGAATACCAGAATTCTGATGAAATAAAATTTCAAATAAAGAGTAAAGATGATAGGACTCTTTAATACACTGGGAAAAAGTAATAAGTTGGATGTGACAAAAACATCTAATGTTCCAGGGAGGTTGTTGCTCTTAGCATTGATGTACTGGGATCATGATGATGATAATCTATTACCAGTCCATCCAAGGAAGGTAATTGTTATATCTAATGATTGCTTTGGGGAAGAAAAGGGTGACTATTCTTAGATGAAATTGATGCTTCTACCCTGATGCAGATCGGGACTAGGAATTTAGTGGGTGTGGCAGCTCCTTTGCTGGAGAACACTGCTTTTTAGCCCTGGAGTCAGGAAGTAGTCAAAAGGATTGATCAGGTAACATGTGAGTTCCATATCTTTCACTCTGTGAAACAGAGAATTCAATTCCTTCTGTTTGGGAAGAAGACAATGTGATTTAGTCAACTGTGGAATAAAGAAATAATGAAACATTCAAGCCTGAAATAAGAAGACATGTGTGCATGCTAAGTAGCTTCAGACATGCTCAACTCTTTGCTACCCTACAGACTATAGGACAGCTATAAATAAAAGTGAGATCCTTCCATGTAAAATCCTCCTGTATTCAGGGATAGACATAGATCAACCGTTTCCACCTCTTGGTTTTCCCCCTCGCTCATTCCTGGTGAGATGCCCTCTTTCTGTGGCCTGAGGAGCTGGATGCCTTCATGAGATGTTACCTGCAAACCTGCCTTTCACAGGCTACCTCAGACCCAGTCTACTCTCTTTCCTTGTTAAGATCCCCAGATTTTCTTCTCTGTCATCATGATGTTGCATTGGATTTTATGGCCTGAATATCTCCCCCTTACCCTCAATCCACATGTTGAAGTCCTAACCCTAGTACCTAAGAATGTGACCTTGTTTGGAAATAAGTTTGCAAAGTGTTTGCAGATTATCAGGTTAAGATAACATCATTAGGGTGGGCCCTAGTCCAACATGACAGTGGCCTTATAAATTTGGGAAATTTAGACACAGAGGTGAATCACAGAGAGAACACAGTGTAAAGATGCAGGAAGAAATAGGGTGGTGCCTCTACAAGTCAAAATAACTCAAAGAAAAGCACCAAAAGCTAAGAAAGAGGCATGGAACAGACATCAGACATTTGAGAAAAGCCTGTAACACACATAGAGACCCAAAGGTAAATATCAGGAAAGCAGAATTTGTGAAATAAACTCCAGAGACAATACAGGAAAGAGGGATATATCAACAAATTCTACACTATTCATAGAAGAATCCTAGAAGATGCTGCTTTTGTAATAGTGATAATAATAACAATACCCAAGAAGCTATAAAAGTGGGTCTATTATTCTGTAAAGTGGAAAGAAGTCTCAGAAATATAAAATACAGTAGCAGAAATAGAGTACAGCTAACAGACAAAACATTGAAGACATTTTTCAGAAAGTAGGAACAAAGGGTAAAATAGGAACAAAAGTGATGGAAAATAGGAGAATATATGTATAAAAAGCAGAGGCTCAATCCAGGAGTCCTAATATTTGACAGATCAGGGCTCTGGGCAGCAAAACCAAAGTCAATGGGACAGAAGAGATCATCAACAGATCTTTCATACAGCCTTCCTGTTGAAGAATCCACCCAATTTCACACTCAAATCACCAGCTGAATATGAGGACAGAAGAAATACTTTTTATATATTCAGGGTCTCAAAACTTTATCTCCTTTATACTTTCTTAAGAAACGAATTGAGAAAGTGCTCCACCAAAACTAGAGGTAAACAATAAAAGAGAAGGCGCAGAGTCAGCGGACAGAGGGTCTTAACAAAGGAAATGGGCAAAGGGAATTCCAAGCCTTCTGGAGGAGGGAGGTGCCAGGCCTTCAGCTCGGTAATCCTGAGTTAGAGCAGGGGAACTCGGGGCCACCCTTTGGAAGTCTCCCCCAAAAGAGCACAATGAACTGGTGAGATACCTGATGTGTTTGTACTGAGATGAATCTGAGAGCTAGGAGGTTTTTTTTAATTGTTTATTTTTCATTGAAGGATAATTCCTTTACAATATTGGTTTAATTTATTAGTGATGAATGCACAGAAGGTAGGCAAGGAAACCAAATGAAGTAAACAAATAAGTAATAGTAACAAACAAAAACATCCCAGTCAAATATAAACACTAGGAAAAGTAAATGAAAATTAAATATTACAAAGAAAGCAAATATAATTACATATGTACTATGTGAATGAATTGTAACGATGTATGTATAATCACAATTTTTAAAAAAATAAATATTGACTTAATAAAAAATTATGATATAATCATATTGTGAGAATGAGGTAAGACGTACATATGTTTAAGAGATGTGGTTTAAGAGATTTAAAACACATTTTTAAAACATGTGGTTTAAGAGATTTAAAAAATGTGCTTCTGTGTAGGATGCCAATTGATAGTATCTAAAAAATAATGATTTACTATTTATAAGTCTGCTGTTTAGAAATGGGAAGAAAAAATATTAGGATAAAGAGAGGTGCTCAGTCACTCAGTCATGTCTGACTCTTTGTGACTTCATGGACTGTAGCCCTCCAGGTTTCTGTGTCCATCAGATTTTCCAAGCAAGAAAACTGGAGTGGGTTGCCATTTCTTCCTCAAGGGGATCTTCCTGACCCAGGGATTGAACCCATGTCTCCTATATCTGGTACATTGCCAGGCAGATTCTTCACAGCTAAGCCACCAGGGAAGCCCAGAATAAAGAGATAATATAGCTTAAAATGATTACCCGTTGGTAGTGGAAATAACCAGTAAGGAAAGATGAGGCAGGACACTGATATTTTTTGTTGTAAGTCTTGCAATTGCATTTCACTTATAAAATGTATGTTCTTGTTTAGTCGCTAAGTGGTGTCCACCTCTTTGTGACTCCCATGGACTGTAGCCCACCAGGCTCCTCTGTCCACAGGATTTCCCAGGCAAGAATATGGAGTGGGTTGCCCTTTCTTTCTCCAGGGGATCTTCCTGACCCAGGGATCAAATTAACGTCTCCTGCATTGGCAGGCAGATTCTTTACCACTGAGCTACCTGGGAATTCCTCTAAAACGTATGAAAGTGAAAGTGTTAGTTGGTCAGTCCTGTCCTAGTCTATGCAACCCCATGGACTGTATTCCTGCAGGCTCCTCTGTCCCTGGAGTTTTCCAGGCAAAAATACTGGGGTGGGTTGCCATTCCCTTCTCCAGGGGATCTTCCAACCCCAGGGATCGAACCCAGGTGTCCCACATTGGAGGCAGATTCTTTACTGTCTGAGCCACCGGTGTGTTATTTCGAACAAACAAGGAGGGAAGGGGAAAAGGAAGGAAGAAGGGAGGGAGGAAGGGAGAAAGGGATGAAGTGGGAGGGCCCGGAGTGGGTGAGAGAGAGAAAGAGGAAGAAAGGGAGAAGAAAAGAGAGAGTGACGAAGGGTATGAAAAGAAGAAGAGTTCCAAGGGGGGCAAACCCTATCAATCAGTAAGAAATTTATAAAAGACCTAAAACTCCAACAAAAGATGATCAACAAAAGACACGGAAAAAAGATGAGACAGCACAATCACAGCATATTATGGAATGATTAAGACCTTCACCCGCTGCAGAGTACATCAATTATTGTGTGTGTTATGAGGATGCTGGGGTAGAGACGAAGGGGTGATCTTTTCCTCTTAGGAGGTGAAATCTCCACCTCTTCGTCATTACGGTGAGAATTCAACACCCACCCTCACTTCCATTGACACGGGAGCACATCACCCAGGCTGATCAGGGGTAGCTCGTGCTTCTGTGCAAAGCGATTGGTTCAGGGATGGATACTTCACTGATACAGATTGATAACGGATGCTGGGGGAGGCAGTGTGCTTCTTCTTCCTCTGGTTTTCTTAGTTCTAACCTGGGGTTGCTGGGGATCATCTTTGCTGTCATGTGACTGAATCCTCCCAGAATACAGCAGACGTAGGGGAAACCAGAGGGTAGAAATAGTCTCAGATATGGGATGCTATTGTACCTAGATTTTACCATGCTTGAACTATGTCAAGAATCCCTTAGTTACTCCTGCCAATGTATCTCTTTTGTGCTTTGGCTAGTTTGATCTGGCTTCAGCCCTGTGCCACCCAGGGTTCTCAGCAGCAGGGAACCTTAGCCTCATTCTCCAGCCCCTTCTCCTTTGTCCCTGACTTGTTCACACTGCCAACTTCAGGCATCCAGAACTCTCTTTCATGAAAATCCACATTCAAAAAATCTTCATGAACCTAGTTTTGAAAGCAAATTAATGTATTATCTTATTTGGAGGTATCTGAATGTTGATATGGCATGAAATGTAGGTGAATATTATGGTGTTTTTTTATTTTAGTTTTTTTTATTTTAATTTTTTAGGATATTTAACTTATTTATGATATTTATTTCCTAAAGTATAGTTGATTTACAATAATATTAGTTTCAGATATACAGCAAAGTGATTCATACATAGATATATACATACTTTTTAAGATTCATTTCCCTTATAAGTTATTACAAAGCATTCAGTTAGATCCCTGTGCTGTACAGTGGTCATTGTTGTCTATTTTTTTTTAATAATTTATCTATGTCTGACAGTTCTGGGTCTTCCTCACTGTGGGCTTTACTCTAGTTGTGGAAAGCAGGGGCTACTGTCCAGTTGTGATACGTGAGCTTCTCATTGTGGTGGCTTCTCTTGTTTTGGACCATGGGCTCTAGGATGTGCAGACTTCGGGAGCTGTGGTTCGTGGGGTCAGTAGTTGCAGCTCCTGGGCCCAAGAGCACAGGCTCAATAGCTGTGGCGCATGGCTTAGTTGCTCCAAAATAAGTGGGATCTTCCCAGACCAGGGATCTTCCACATTGGCTGGTGGGTTTTTCACCACTGAGCCTCCAGGGAAGCCCCAGTTAGCTATTTTATGTATAGTACTGCATAAATATTAATCCCAAATTCCTAACTCACCCTTCCCTTGCTTTGTTATTCATTTGTATTTTCTTTAAAAATTTTTGTATATTTACAGTGATGATTTAATAGTTTGATGCACATGTACATAGTGGGATGATCCACTATGATGCACATAGTGGAATGATTACTACAGTCAAGTTAATTAGCATATCTTCCTCCATACCATTTATGTGTGTGTAGTGAGAGCACCTGCAATCTATCCTCTTAGTAAATTTCCACCTTAAATCCACTCTTACTAACCACAGCTTGCTGTACGCTGGATCTCTAGACTCTTTCATCCTTCATAAACGCAACTTTGTGCCCTTTGATCAATCTCTCCCATTTTCCTCACCCCCCTGGTAATCACTGTTCTACTGTTTCTGTGTATCTGACTTTTTCAGATTCCACATATAAAAGGGGTCATGCAGTTTATTTTTTTCTTTCTATGTCTGGCTTATTTCTCTGAGAGTATATCCAAGGGTGGAAGAAATTAAATTTCTCCACTGAACTGTGGTATATAATACCACAATTTCTCCAACCATCCATTGATGAACATGTAGGTTATTTCCGTGTCTTGGCTATTATGAGTGCTGCTACAAAGAACCTAAGAGTGCAGATATTTTTTTTTTAAGATACTGATTTATTTATTTTTTATTTTTTTTTTGTGTGTGTGCTCTTTATTATTTATTTATTTACTTTACAATACTGTATTGGTTTTGCCATACATTGACATGAATCCACCATGGGTGTACAAGTTCCCAATCCTGAATCCCATTTTCTTTAACTATAAAGCCAGCAGAGGTATTGGTGGATGAAAGTACAGCTATATTTTTAGTTTTTAAAGAACCTTATACTGTTCTCCATTGCAGCTGCACCAGTTTGCATTCCCACCAATAGCATCCAAGAGTTCCCTTTCTCCACACCCTCACCAACCCTCTCCTTTTTTCCATCTTTAGGATATTTTCACTGTCTGGCAATCTAGGTGATAATTAGTTAAGCTTCATAAAAGATAAAGAAAGAAGTATGCTTTAATTCCTGCAAACAACCTGAAATGTTGTACTCTGCATGTAAGTTAAATAAGCAGGGTGACAATATACAGCCTTGACATACTCCTTTTCCTATGTGGAACCAGTCCGTTGTTCCATGTCAGGTTCTAACTTTGCTTCCTGACTTGCATATAGGTTTCTCAAGAGGCAGGTTAGGTGGTCTGATATTCCCATCTCTTTCAGAGTTTTCCACAGTTTATTTGATCCACACAAAGGCTTTGGCATAGTCAATAAAGCAGAAATAGATGTTCTTCTGGAACTCTCTTGCTTTTTCGATGATCCAGTGGATGTTGGCAATTTGATCTCTGGTTCCTCTGCCTTTTCTAAAACCAGCTTGAACATCAGGGAGTTCACGGTTCACATATTGCTGAAGTCTGGCTTGGAGAATTTTGAGCATTACTTTACTAGCATGTGAGATGAGTGCCATTGTGTGGTAGTTTGAACATTCTTTGGCATTGCCTTTCTTTGGGATTGGAATGAAAACTGACTTTTTCCAGTCTTGTGGCCACTGCTGTTTTCCAAATTTGCTGGCATATTGAGTGCAGCACTTCCACAGCATCATCTTTCAGGATTTGAAAGAGCTCAACTGGAATTCCATCACCTCCACTAGCTTTGTTCGTAGGGATGCTTCCTAAGGCCCACTTGACTTCACATTACAGGATGTCTGGCTCTAGGTGAGTGATCACACCATCATGATTATCTTGGTCATGAAGATCATTTTTGTACAGTTCTTCTGTGTATTCTTGCCACCTCTTCTTAATATCTTCTGCTTCTGTTAGGTCCATACCATTTCTGTCCTTTATTGAGCCCATCTTTGCCTGAAATGTTCCCATGGTATCTCTAATTTTCTTGAAGAGATCTCTGATCTTTCCCATTCTGTTGTTTTCCTCTATTTGTTTGCATTGATCGCTGAGGAAGGCTTTCTTATCTCTTCTTGCTATTCTTTGGAACT
>SJYQ01000422.1:0-18117 GCA_006410935.1 Redunca redunca | reverse complement strand
CCCCCACCCCTCCAGGCTGTCACAGAGCCCCGGCTTTGGGTTCCCTGCAGCATACATCAAACTCCCATGCCTGTCTATTTTACATATGGTAATGTACACGTTTCAGTATTATTCTCTCAAATCATCCCACTCTCTCCTCCCACTGTGTCCAAAATTCTGCTCTTTATGTTTGTGTCTCCTTTGCTGCACGTAGGATCATTAGTATTGTCTTTCTAGATTCCATATAGGTATATACATGAAGTTTTGTAATAACATTAAGTGAGAAAATAACTGCCTTTTGAACTATAGAGAAAGTATATTGAAAGTGAACATCTGGATGTCTTTCAATCACTGAGCAACCTGTGCCGTTGACATACACATACATACACACACTTATACACTCACATGTACCCCACACACATTTTTCTTTTCCCCATACACATCTAAGAAACTTGGAAATAGAACATTCTAAATACAAAAAAGATCTTCATGACCCAGATAATCATGATGGTGCGATCACTCACCTAGAGCCAAACATCCTGGAATGGGAAATCAAGTGGGCCTTAGGAAGCATCACTATGAACAAAGCTAGTGGAAGGGATGGAATTACAGTTGAGTTGTTTCAAATCCTGAAAGATGATGCTGTGAAAGTGCTGCACTCAATATGCCAGCACATTTGGAAAACTCAGCAGTGGGCAAAGGACTGTAAAAGGTCAGTTTTCATTCCAATCCCAAAGAAAGGCAATGCCAAAAAATGCTCAAACTATTGCACAATTGCACTCATCTCACATGATAGTAAGTTAATGGTCCAAATTCTCCAAGCCAATATATATATATATTTTTTATTTTAACTTTAGTTTACTTTACAATACTGTATTGGTTTTGCCAAACATGAGTGTACATGCCTTCCCAAACATGAATCCCCTCCCACCTCCCACCCCATAACATCTCTCTGGGTCCTCTCCATGCACCAGCCCCAAGCATCCTGCATCCTGCATCAGACATAGACTGGCGATTCATTTCTTACATGATAGTATACGTGTTTCAATGCCATTCTCCCACCTCATCCCACCCTTTCCCTCTCCCTCTCCCTCTCCCCCAGAGTCCAAAAGTTCACTCTATAGATCTGAGTCTCTTTTGTTGTCTCGCATACAGGGTCCAAGCCAGTCTTCAGCAGTACATGAACTGTGAACTTCCAGATGTTCCAGCTGGTTTTAGAAAAGGCAGAGGAACCAGAGATCAAATTGCCAACATCTGCTGGATCATTGAAAAAGCAAGAGAGTTCCAGAAAAACATTTATTTCTGCTTTATTGACTATGTCAAAGCCTTTGACTATGTGGATAACAATAAACTGTGTAAAATTCTGAAGGAGATGGGAATACCAGACCACCTGACCTGCCTCTTGAGAAACCCATGTGCAGGTCAGGAAGCAACAGTTAGATCTGGACATGGAACAACAGACTGCTTCTAAACAGGAAAAGGAGTACGTCAAGGCTGTATATTGTACCCTGCTTATTTAACTGCTATGCAGAGTACATCATGAGAAACGCTGGGCTGGAAGAAGCACAAGCTGGAATCAAGACTGCTGGGAGAAATATCAATAACCTCAGATATGCAGATGACACCACCCTTATGGCAGAAAGTGAAGAAGAACTAAAGAGCCTCCTGATGAAAGTGAAAGAGGAGAGTGAAAAAGTTGGCTTAAAGCTCAACATTCAGAAAACGAAGATCATGGAATCTGGTCCCATCACTTCATGGGAAATAGATGGGGAAACAGTGGAAACAGTGTCAGACTTTTTTTTGGGCGGGGGGCTCCAAAATCACTACAGATGGTGATTGCAGCTATGAAATTAAAAGATGCTTACTCCTTGGAAGGAAAGTTATGACCAACCTAGACAGCATATTAAAAAACAGAGACATTACTTTGTCAACAAGTCTCTGTGTAGTCAAAGCTATGGTTTTTCCACTGGTCATGTATGGATGTGAGAGTTGGACTATAAAGAAAGCTGAAGAATTGATGCTTTTGAACTGTGATGTTGGAGAAGATTCTTGAGAGTCCCTTGGACTGCAAGGAGACCCAACCAGTCCATCATAAAGGAGATCAGTCCTGGGTGTTCATTGGAAGGACTGATGTCAAAGCTGAAACTCCAATACTTTGGCCACCTGATGCAAAGAGCTGACTCATTGGAAAAGACCTTGATGTTGGGAAAGATTGAGGGCAGGAGGAGAAGGGGATGACAGAGGATCAGATGGTTGGATGGCATCACCTACTCTGTGGACATGAGTTTGAGTAAACTCCGGGAGTTGGTGATGGACAGGGAGGCCTGGTGTGCTGTGGTTCAAGGGGTCACAGAGTTTGACATGAGTGAGTGACTAAAGTGAACGAAACTGAAAATTTACAAAAATATTTCATTTTATTTGGTACCCTTTGTTAAAAATATAAACAAGCTACACTGTCTAATGAGTTTCAAGCACAGTCAGATGAGATCAAGGAAAAACATATTTAACAGTTGAGTATTTACTTAGTGATGGCCATGGCCAAATGGAAAATGCCTCATGTAAATATAAAAATAAACAACTTGGAGACTGATCTGGAATCTAATTAAGCATAACAAAATACTAAGCCAAGACTTTAAAAAGTAAGGCAGCATATTTAATCACATTTACTTAAAATATTTGGGCAGTTTTGATAAATAAAATTACTGAAAATTATTACCTTGAAAATTTTTATTTAATCTCAAGGTAAAATTAGTCTATTTTTGGACAAGTGTCACAATGTATGTAACAGTTAATATATTAGTATAAAATGATCAATTAATATAGATGTATTGGTATTGTATTGTCAAAAACTTATGGACATATGGGAATATTAAGCTCAGAGACCACTGATTCAGGAGACCACTGGCAATAAGAATGTGAGACTGATCTTTTGAAGATAATATGGTGATTAAAGTCATCAGGGTCAGCATGTCAGACAAGAAAAGGATTAATCAGAGAGCTTCTCTGTCTCATGACCATTTAGAATCAGATTCCAGAATAGAAGCCTAGAGGACACACAGTCCACAGAATTGTTACTAGGAACCAGGGTGAAAAGATCTCCCCACATTCAGTTTTGCCCCCACCATCTCTCATTGTGTAAGTCTGCTCAATGAATTCCTCAGAAATTTAGACCCTGTATTCGTAACATGTGAATGATACCTAATTCTTAGAATTGCTCTGAGCATTTCTGAGACAACCTGTGCAGGATACTTCGCCTCTCACCTGGCACACTTGACGTGCTCAACCACGGCAGTATTTCTCGTGGCATCTTCACAAGTACATTTTCAATAGCCTGTTTGCTCAATGTGATGTTGTTGGAGAAATTGGATATCCTACTAATTATCAGAAAAGGCTGAATTTCATTTGAGAACAGGAGTCACTCTCATTTCTTTTGTTTTCATAACTCCAGCAATGTGAATTGGTATTTACTCCAGTTTTGAGGTTTTTTTGGATGGATATGGTTCTGGCTGGTGGATAAGATTATAAAAGGCTCATATTACCTATAGTGGGCTTCAAAAAGCATTTATGTTTAATATCATCTCTGATCCCAGTCCGTCTTGAATTTAAATCCTTTTATTAGATACCACGTCCTTTTGCTTTTCCCCTGTGATGTTTATTAAATTATATTGCTTTATAAAAGCATCCCTGTGCACTCTTATCTCACTGCTGTGTCTTTCCACCCATCCCACTGTGCTCAAGATCCTACTTCTAGACCATCTGTTTCTGAGACAGAACACTGTTACTAAATAGTGCTGCTTCCCTACCAGGAACTCTCGAAAACATCTTTTGTAGGCTTTCTAATCTAAATACAGGGGCTGGAAAACTCATATTTTATCAACTTCCAAAGGTCCAAATGGTACTAAGAAAACGCAGCCTTCAACCGATCTTTGTCCTTAATTGTTGGTGTCAGTTAACTGTCAGAAGAAACGATGCCTTCACCTTTGGCTTTTCATCATACATCTAAAGGTCTGGGAACTTCCCTGGTGGTTCAGTGGTTCCCCAATGGTCCGTGCTTCCACTACAGGGGATGTGGTTCAATCCCTGGTTGGGAAACTAAGATCCCACAAGCTGTACAGTGAGGCCAAAAAGTAATAGATACATAAAAAATAAAATTCAAACAATCTGCACTTGAACAAATAAAAGTCTGGATGAAGGCAATCAAGAGAATGAGCTTGAGGGTAATGGTAGCTGATCTGAGTTTCC
Organism: Redunca redunca; assembly: GCA_006410935.1. Lineage (NCBI taxonomy): Eukaryota > Metazoa > Chordata > Mammalia > Artiodactyla > Bovidae > Redunca > Redunca redunca. Next base: position 13,896 of record SJYQ01000422.1, on the reverse strand, counting down.
ACCCATGTCTTCTTCCCTCAAGTCTTTCCCACCTCCTGGAAGCATCCTTTCCTTGTGACTCTTAGAGACCTCTGTGGTTGGTACCTCTGTCTGCTTCCTCTGAAGCCCCAGGGCTTTGGCTGACATCCACACCTCAGACCCCATGACATACAGAAGGGGAGCAGAAATCATGTGTGGGAAGAGCTCTCTACTGCTTTTTATTTAAATTTAATTGATGTAGAATATCATGTAGCTTTACGGTATATGATGTGTGGAATCAGTACATTAACATATCATGATGTAGCAGCTGCTGTAGCGCCGGCTAACACTGCATCACGTCCCATCATTGTCCTGTCTTTTTCGTGTGTGACGAAAACCTTTAGGTCTAGTTTCTTAGAAACTTTGAAGTTGTTGAATACGATCACAGTGCTGTGTGCTAGATCTTCAGAACATATTTATCTTCCAACTGCAAGTTTATACCCTTTGACCAATATTTGCCCAGTTCCTCCACTCCCAGTCCCTGCTAACCACCATTCTATTGTGTCTCTGCAAATACAGTATGGTATCACTTGTACGTGGAATCTAAAAATGCTCTATATTCTATGGTAGGAAAAAATATTTTTTAATTCTGTTTTTAAAATGTTCAAATGGAATGGCCTTTGCTTATTTATCTTTTTGATATGCTACTAGTATTACGTATTTTATTTATTTATATCTCTGTTTCTCCAAGATCTTAGGACAAACTCTGTAGGATAGATTCAAGGGAAAGATGAGAGAAATGCTCATGTTGTTATACCCCCAAGGCAATTTTTCTTATACCTGGCTGCATATTAATATCATTTGGAAAAGGTTTTCATCTCTTCTACAGCTAATTGATTGAGCAATAAGTAAATTTTATTGAAGTATCATTGATTTATAGTATTAGTTTCAGGTATTCAATGTAATGATTCAATATTTTATTGATTATACTCCATATAAAGTTATTACAAATTAATGGTTATATAGCCCTGTGCTGTTCAATATATCTTTGTTACTTATTTTATCCATAGTAGTTTGTATCTCTCAATTTCCTATACCAATCTTGCCCCGTCCCCACCTTTCTGCTCCCAAATGGTAATTACTAATTTGTTCTCTACATCTGAGTCCATATCTATTTTGTTATATTCATTCATTTGTTTTATTTCTTAGATTCTACATGTAAGTGAAAACATACAGTGTTTTTTTTTTCTGTATCTGACATGTCACTAAGCATAACACCCTCTATGTCCATTCATGTTGTTGCAAATGGAAAAATTTTATTTCTCTTTACCCTGAGTATTATTACAGTATACAAATATATAATGCACCTATTTTATTAATTCCTCCATTGATGGACACTTAAGTTGTTTCCGTAGTTCAGATATTGTAGGTAATGATGCTGTGAACACTGGGATTCATGTCAATGTACTAAAGATCCCTTTGTACCACATCCTCATCAACATTTGTTATTTGTAGACTTTTTGATGATAGCCGTTTTGACAGATGTGAGGTCATATCTCACTGTGTATTTCCCTGATGATTAGCAATGCTGTGCATTTTTTCATGTGCCTGTCAGTCACCTATATAGTTACTTTATTGGAATAGATATTAGTTCTTCTTAAATATTTGGTAGCATTCCCTTGTGAAGCAGTCCAGTCCTCGATTTTTGTTTGCTGGATTTTTTTTGGGGGTCACAACTTCAATATCATCACTAGTGACAGATCTGTTCAGACTGTCTATTTCCTTCTTGATTCCATCTTGCAAGGTTGTACATTTCTAGAAGTGTATCCATTTCCTCTGTATCTAATTTGTTGGCATATAACTGTTTATAGTATTTTCTTATGGTTTTTGAGACGTCTATGGTATCAGTTGTTATTTCTCCTCTTTTACTTCTTATTTTGTTATTTGGGACATCTCTATTTTCTTCTTGGTGATCCTGGATAAAGGCTGATCAATTTTATCTTTGCAAAAAACTGTTTTTTGGTTTCAATGATTATTTCTGTTTTTGTCTCTATTTTAATTATTTTCTAATTTTTATTAATTCCTTCCTTCTGCTTACTTTGGGCTTCAGTTATTCTTCATTTTTCTAATCCCTTTAAATAGTAGGTTAGGTTGTTTTATGATATTTTTCTTATTTCTTGATGTATTGCTGTAAACTTCTCTCTTAGAAGCTTTTGCTTCACTTCATAGAATTTGGACAGTGGTGTTTCTGTTTTCATTTCTCTCAAGGTATTTTTTTTAATTTCCTCTTTGATTTCTTCTTTGACCACTTGGTTTTTTGGTAGAATGCTGTTTAGTCTCCATGTATTTATATAACTTTCCCTATAATTTTTTAATAATTTCTAATTTTGTGCTTCTGTGTTCAGGAAAAATGCTACTATAATTTATAGCCNATAGCCCCTTAAATTTGTTGAGACTTGTTTTGTACCTTAACATGTGATCTATCTTAGAGAACATGCTGAAAAAAAAATGTGTATTCTGCTGTTTTTAGGTGGAATCCTGTAAATATCTAAGTGCAACTTGTCTATTGTGTCATTTTAGACCAATATTTCCTTACTGATTTTCTTTCTGGGTGATCTGTCATTGATGCCAGTGGTATATTAAAGTTCCAGACTGTAACTGTTTTATTGTACGTTTCTCTCTTAATGTCTGCTACTGCTTGCTTTATATATTTAGGAGCTCCAGTATTGGGTGCATATATGTTGATAAGTGTAATAGTTTCTTCTTTTGATGTCTTTATCCATATATAATAACCTTCTTTGTTACAGGCTTTCTTTTAAAGTCTACTTCATTGGATATGAGTATAACTGAAATGGCAACCCACTCCAGTATTCTTGCCTGGAGAATCCCATGGACGGAGGAGCTTGGTGGGCTACAGTCCACGGGGTTGCAAAGAGTCGGACACGACTGAGTGACTTCACTTTCACTTTCATCCATGTTTTATTGTCTTTTTCCATTTGCATGGAATAACTTTCCTTTCCCTCACTTTTAGTCTGTGTGTGTCTGTAGCTCTGAAGTGAGTCTCTTGTAAGCAGCATATAGAGTTTTTAAATAAATCATCCACCCTTTGTCTTTTGTTTGGAACATTTACTCAACTGACATTTAAAGTGATATTGATAGGCATGTGCTTCTTGCTATTTTGTTCATATCAATTCAGTTGCTCAGTCATGTCAGACTCTTTGCAACCCCCTGGATGCAGCACGCCAGGCCTCCCTGTCCATCACCAACTCCCAGAGTTTACTCAAACTCATGTCCATTGAGTCGGTGATGCCATCCAGCCCTCTTATCCTCTGTCATCTGCTCCTCCTCCTGCCTTCAATCTTTCCCAGAATCAGGGTCTTTTCAAATGAGTCAGTTCTTCACATCAGGTGGCCAAAGTATTGGAGTTTCAGCTTCAGCATCAGTCCTTCCAATGAGCATTCAGGACTGATGTCCCTTAGGATGGACTGGTTGGATCTCCTTGCTGTCCAAGGGACTCTCAAGAGTCTTCAACACCACAGTTCAAAGGCATCAATTCTTTGGCCCTCAGCTTTCTTTAAAGTCCAACTTTCACATCCAAACACGACTACTGGAAAAGCCATAGCTTTGACTAGACGGACCTTTGTGTTTTCTTCACAAGAGTAATATAGATTTCTTACAGGTCTATATCAGTCCCACTGGATTTTAACCATCTGAGTGGACTCCTCTTCTCTGGTATTGGATCCCAGGACTGGGTTTCCAACACATGTCTCCAACCACTCACTCTCTGGTCCCCAGGCATGTGATCATCCTTTCCCTCTGAGCTCCTCCCCATGTTCCCAGAGCCATGGGTCCTGACCTTGTCATTTCTCCCTTCTTACCTGGATCTGTTTGAATCTTTCTTACAGCCTTGATTGTACAGGAGCCTTTCTCCCAGTCTCCAGTTTGCTATCATTGAGCATTGCTCCATCTCTAGATGGAGATGTATTTCTGATATGTTTGTTGGGGGAGATGATCTCACCATCCTCCTACACTTCCATATTGATCTCTCCAGGAAATTTTTCTTTAATTGTATGATTTGAACCCTAAATTTAAGTTCCTGAAACTTCAGTTCAGTTCAGTTGAGTTCAGTCGCTCAGTCGTGTCCAACTCTGCACCCCATGAATTGCAGCACGCCAGGCTTCCCTGTCTATCACCATCTCCCAGAGTTCACTCAGACTCACATCCATCAAGTCAGTGATGCCATCCAGCCATCTCATCCTCGGTTGTCCCCTTCTCCTCCTGCACCCAATCTCTCCCAGCATCAGAGTCTTTTCCAATGAGTCAACTCTTCTCATGAGGTGGCCAAAGTACTAGAGCTTCAGCTTTAGCATCATTCCTTCCAAAGTGATCCCGGGACTGATCTCCTTTAGGATGGACTGGTTGGATCTCTTTGCAGTCCAAGGGACCCTCAAGAGTCTTCTCCAACACCACAGTTCAAAAGCATCAATTCTTCGGTGCTCAGCCTTCTTCACAGTCCAACTCTCACATCCATACATGACCACAGGAAAAACCATAGCCTTGACTAGACAGACCTTAGTTGGCAAAGTAATGTTTCTGCTTTTGAATATGTTATCTAGGTTGGTCATAATTTTCCTTCCAAGGAGTAAGTGTCTTTTAATTTCATGGCTGCAATCACCATCTGCAGTGATTTTGGAGCCCAAAAAAATAAAGTCTGACACTGTTTCTAATGTTTCCCCATCTATTTCCCATGAAGTGATGGGACCAGATGCCTTGATCTTCGTTTTCTGAATGGTGAGCTTTAAGCCAACTTTTTCACTCTCCTCTTTTACTTTCATCAAGAGGCCTTTTAGATCCTCTTCACTTTCTGCCATAAGGGTGGTGTCATCTGCATATCTGAGGTTATTGATATTTCTCCCGGCAATCTTCATTCCAGCTTATGTTTCTTCCAGTCCAGCATTTCTCATGATGTACCTGCATAGAAGTTAAGTAAGCAGGGTGACAATATACAGCCTTGACATACTCCTTTTCCTATTTGCAACCAGTCTGTTGTTCTATGTCCAGTTCTAACTGTTGCTTCCTGACCTGCATACAGATTTCTCAAGGGGCAGGTCAGGTGGTGTGGTATTCCCATCTCTTGAAGAATTTTCCACAGTTTATTGTGATCTACACAGTCAAAGGCTTGGGCATAGTCAATAAAGCAGAAATAGATGTTTTTCTGGAACTCTCTTGCTTTTTCAATGATCCGCTGGATGTTGGCAATTTGATCTCTGGTCCTCTGCCTTTTTTGAAAACAGTTTGAGCATCAGGGATTTCACAGTTCATGTATTGCTGAAGTCTGGCTTGGAGAATTTTGAGCATTACTTTACTAGCATATGAGATGAGTGCAATTGTGCAATAGTTTGAGCATTCTTTGGCTTTGCCTTTCTTTGGAATTGGAATGAAAACCGACCTTTTCCAGTCCTGTGGCCACTGCTGAGTTTTCCAAACTTGCTGGCATATTGAGTGTAGCACTTTCATAGCATCATCTTTCAGGATTTGAAACAGCTCAACTGGAATTNTTTGCTAGACCATTTTCTTGGCAAAACTCTATTAGTCTTTGCCCTGCTTCATTTCGCATTCCAAGGCCAAATTTGCCTGTTACTCCAGGTGTTTCTTGACTTCCTACTTTTGCATTCCAGCCCCCTATAATAAAAGGACGTCTTTTTTGGGTGTTAGTTCTAAAAGATCTTGTAGGTCTTCATAAAACCGTTCAACTTCAGCTTCTTCAGCATTACTTGTTGGGGCATAGACTTGGATAACAGTGATATTGAATGGTTTGCCTTGAAGAAGAACAGAGATCATTCTGTCGTTTTTGAGACTGCATCCAAGTACTGCATTTTGGACTGAATGCAAATGTCTGTGGTGGGTCCCAAGAGTCCACCTGATACTTCATCCATGAGTGACAATTAGTGTTTTTGAACTGCATTCAAGAACCATATTTTCCTCCTGCCCAAGAGCAAGGTCTATGCTTCTTTTCTCCTCAGTTCCTCTCTTTTTTTGTTGTTGTTTAATTGCTAAGTTATATCTGACTCCTTGCGGTCTTATGGATTGTAGCATACCAGGCTCCTGTGTCCTCCACTCTCTCCCAGAGTTTGCTTAAATTCATGTCCGCTGAGTCAGTGATGCTATCTAATCATCTCATCCTCAGCTGCCCTCTTCTTTTGCCTTCAATCTTTCTGAGTATCAGGGTCTTTACCAATGAGTCAGCTTTTTACATCAGGTGGCCAAACTCTTGGAGCTCCAGCATCAGCATCAGTCCTTCCAATGAATATTCAGGGTTGATTTTTTTTTTTTAATTGACTATTTTGATCTCTTTGCAGTCCAAGGGATTCTCAAAAGGCTTCTCCAGCACCACAATTCAAAAGCATTAATACTTTAGTGCTCAACCTTCTTTATGGTATAACTCTCACATCAGGACATGACTACTGGAAAAACCATAGCTTTGACTAGATGGACCTTTGTCTTCAAAGTGATAACTCTGCTTCTTGATATGCTGTCAGAGTTTGTCATAGCTTTCTTTCTAAGGAGTAAGAATCTTTTAATTTCATGGCATCAGTCACTGTCTGCAGTTATTTTGGAGCCCAAGAAAATAAAGACCTATCACTGCTTCTACTTTTTCCCTTTCTATTTGCCATGCTCTGATGGGACTGGATGCCATGATCTTACTTCTTTTTTTTTTTAAATGTTGAGTTTCAAACCAGCTTTTTCACTCTTCTCTTTCATCCTCATCAATAAGTTCTTTAGTTTCTCTTCATATTCTACCATTAGAGTGGTATCATCTGAATATCTAAGGTTGTTGATATTTCTCTTGGCAATCTTGATTCCAGGTTGTGATTCATCCAGCCTGGAATTTTGCAGGATGTACTCTGCATAGAAGATAAATAAGCAGGGCGACAATATACAGTCTTTTTGTACTCCTTTCCCAATTTTAAACCAGTCCATTTTTCCATGTCTGGACTAATTTTTTTTCCTGACCTGCATGCAGATTTCTCAGGAGACAGGTAAGATGGCCTGGTACTCCCATCTCTAAGAATTTCCCACTATTTCTTGTGATCCACACAGTCAAAGGCTTTAGTGTAGTCAAAGAAGCAGAATTAGATGTATTTCTGGAACTCACTTGCCTTCTCCATGATCTAATGAATGTGGGCAATTTTATCTATGGTTCCTCTGCTTTTTCTAAATATAGCTTATACATCCTGTAGTTCTCAGTTCACATACTGCTGAAGCCTAGCTTGAAGGATTTTGAGCATAATCGTGCTAGCATGTGAAATGTGTTCAAATGCATGGTAGTTTGAACATTCTTTGGCATTGCCCTTCTTTGGGATTGGAATGAAAACTGACCTTTTCCAGTCCTGTGGCCACTGCCGAGTTTTCCAAATTTGCTGACATATTGAGTGCAACACTCTAACAGCATCACCTTTTAGGATTTTAAATAGCTCAGCTGGAATTCTGTCACCTCCGCTAGGTTTGCTCATAGTAATGTTTCCACTTGACTTCACACTCTGTGATCACATCATCATGATTATCCGGGTCATTAAGACCTTTTTTGTATAGTTTTTCTGTGTATTTTTGCCACTTTTTCTTAATCTCTTTTGCCTCTGTTAGGTGTTTACCATTTTTCCCTTAGTATGCCCATCACTGAGTGAAATGTTCCCTTGTTATCTCCAAATTTCTTGAAGACAGCTTTAGTCTTACCCATTCTATTGTTTTCCTCTATTTCTTGCATTGTTAATTGAAGAAGGCTTATTTATTTCTCCTTGCTATTCTCTGGAACTCTGCATTCAATTGTGTATATCTTTACTTTTCTCTCTTGCCTTTTGCTTCTCTTCTTCTCAGTTATTCTCAAGGCCTCCTCAGACAACCACTTTGCTCTCTTGCATTTCTTTGGGATGCTTTTGGTCACTGCCTCCTGTACAGTGTTACAAACCTCTGCCCATATTTTTTCAGGCATTCTGTCTACCATATCTTACCCCTTAAATCTATTTGTCACCTCTCCTGTGTAATCATAAAGGATTTGATTTGAGTTGTCCATCTTGAGTGGCCCTGAATGGCATGACTCATAGTTTCATTGAGTCATACCAGCCTCTTTGCCATGACAAGGATGTGATCCATGAAGGGGTTTCCTCTCTACAGTCTCCTTTTTGGAGCTTTTCCATAAGTGGCCTTCATACCTCTCCTCCCTCATTACCCATGACCATTAGTTGGAACAAGGAGATTAATGTTAATGTATAATTGTCATGACAAATTTAAAATAAGAAGCTCAATTCTCTCTGCAGAAAATAAGAAAAGAGACATCCCCTCTCTAACTTATTTCAAGCACTTACTTTAGTAAGCTCTTTCTCCATTCTATAAGATTTTATAAATCCTTTTGAGTGCTAGGTAGGCTTTTAGTCAGCTTTATGACACAGGAATGACTTTCTCAAGAACCATCCTTTGAAATGTAAACATCAAGAGTCATACTGCCCAGTCTCTCCATCTCTGTGGGAAGGCTGGAGACTAATTTTGAGGGTGCCTGCCTGCAAGCTGCAAAATTGCCTCTTGTCACAAAGAGATGAGATTATTTTTCCCCTGGATAAAGCCAATTAGCTAATACAAATGGTTACCCCAATTACCAGTTCAGCCAGGATGAAGTCTGTGTAACAAATGGTGCTGTCAAGCCCTCTTACCTAAGCACTAGTCATTGTTTATCTTGAACAGACATGGAGCATGCTGTATCTGCACTGAGGTATAAAGGGTGAGATTTCTGTCTTTGTATCTGTTTGTGGACTATTATGCACATCACACTCTGGTTTAATACTTATTCTGTAATGAGGCTGTTTCCTTTTTCCTCTTCCTCTGTGGGAAGGTTTTCTGAGTTGGGGAACGATTTTGTTTTTAATTATATTTTACTAACATAATCAGTGAAGAGAGGACTCGTGAAGTAAGCAAGAATATTTACAGTGAATAAGACAAATTTTACAGCTAGAGAAGTCCCTGACAAAGATGGGAGTGGAAATATGGAGAGTGGTCTATAATAGGGTATTGAGGAATGGATGGGAGCTGAAGTGTACACATGACCTAAGACACCTAAGAACTGCTACCTTAAAAATAAAAGGCAATATGTAACTTTTGTTCCTGTTCCATTGGTGCTGAGGTCTCAGAATGCTCTGTGGGCTTCTGCCTTTTCTAATTTTCTAAAGTAGGCAGATCTGGGCTGAAAGTGAGAAGCCAGATGAAGGCGTATGATTTCTGTCTCAAACCAAATTTGGTGGAAGCATTGCAAACAGTCATAACTTAATGGCATAATTTAATGATATATGTCATTAGGTCATAACTTAATGACTTGACATTAAGTCACAACTTAATGACATATTCTGTTTAAGAAAAAGAGAACTTCTGACAAGAACTTCAAGAAAGCAACAACTGATGAAGAAATCAAGACAATTTGAACAAAATGTTCAGTTCAACTTGGAGAAGAAGAAGGCTTTGGGGATCTGGATAGGAACACTTTCACTACAATAAACAAAAGACTAGAGAGCTGTTCTGTTCCTGAGCCATCTGACAAACTGCTGTTTCTTCCATAATTTCACTCCCTCTACAGATAGGCGACTGTCTGTCTCCCTGGGAGGCTGGCCTTTGGGCTACCCTAAATGGTAAATGCACAGAATTAGGAGCAAGCAGCTTTCACGTATGCAGAAATCAGGGTTTATGTGGTTTTCACTCACTTCTACCTTTAGCAGCTCCTGGCATTTATATGTAGGTAGGCTTTTGACTGGCACTGAAATCAATTCATTTGTAAGAATGTTCTAAGGGCTCTGCTGTCAGTTAATGTGAATAGACAGACTACAACATCACCATTTAAGAACTTCAGGCTGGGTTTTTCATGAACGGCCCTATTCCTTGTAGATAAACAAGCTTTAACCTACCTTCCATAGTTCCTCAGGGAGCAAACTGCCAGTGCGTTGGCTCAGGAAACGTTTGAGCTCTGCTATTCAAGTCCTTCATAAGTCAATACTTTCTATTTTCTTCATGAGCTGGGACAGATATAAACAGTATCTGAGTAGCATTTTGTTCCAACATTTAAATATATCTGTTTAATGTGCAATCACCTTGGCAGAAGTGATGGCTGTATAGCTTCCAGGGCTTCAGAGCATCTCATAAATAAAGGGAAGAACTTGAACATAGAATTGACTTACTCACTTCAGTAAGAACATGGCACATCTAGCTAGTTTCTTATCCCTCAAGGTGATGTTCATTTTCTCATGATGCTGCTACTAGATAGCACACAACTCTGCCTAAATGCCCATCATATACATTTTCAAATGACTTATACTGGGACAGATTTTCATTTGGATAGTTTGTACATTATGATTCAGGTGTTGGGAGACATTCAGTGTTTAAAGAATGAGAGCGTATGAGCTCATGAGTATGTATGACTCACTTTTGCCAATATTTATTCAAACAAATCCATCAAACAATCTGAGGTTATGTATGGGGACCCTGGAAAATAGAGATTAAACAACAACAACAAAAATAATCCCAGTCTTTCATAAGTCTACGTCCTCATTGAGCACAAAAGTTCAAAACACATTACTCAAAGACGTAGACTTACGAGACTGGGATTATTTTTGTTGTTGTTGTTTAATCTCAGTTGCCCAAATTCATTGTACTTACTCTTAAACAGGAAAAGAGAAGAAAAATACTTCAGGATGTGGCTTCAACTGCTTTGACTAGTTCATACAATGTGGTCAGATGGACAAGAGCGAAGGACCAGTCCAGCATGAGCAAAAATATGGAGATGTGGAAGTGGGCATGGCTGCTTGAGCAAGTTCTAAAATCACTGGCTCGTCTGCAAGAGAAATTTCCTATTGAAAAGTGTATCACTTGGGATGAATTACAAGTGTGGAGAAATCCTAATTATTGGAGGGCTTTGTTTAAAATAGAATTGCATGTGTCTCTCATGTAAAATCCCAGAACTATGTGATATGAGGGTGGTGGAAACACTCTGATACCAAAACCCAGAATCTTTCTATCTTGTGGCTCTGCCATATAGTAACTCCACGTCAGAATCATCTGGTTGTGCAAGCTGGATTTTCCAGTCGCACTGGCATTATTCTAGCTGGAAGGGAGGCGGTAAAGAGACAAAAAAGAGACACTTCCGTTTTTAAAGACATTTCCTTCCTTTGAGGACAATTGCTGGAAATTGCACACAGAAGTCCACTGGATTCTCATGGATTTCACGGGGACACAAGGGAAATTAAAAAATGTGGTCTTCATTTCAGGCTGCCATGTGCTTAGAATGACAAGCACATGAAAAAAAATGAAGATTTTCTTTCTGCTAAAAAGTAGAAATAAATATAGGCATCAATAGCAATAAACAAGACATCAGTGCCACAGAGAATAATGTGGAGTAAAGTGGAGCGTTTAGAGTGATTCTAGATCAGGACTCTGCAAATGTTTTCTCTCAAGGACTAGAGAGCAAATATTTCAGGCTTTGTGAGTTTCTGATGTACCTTCTCAACTCTGCCACAGAGAGTAATGTAAAGCAGCCAAAGACAATAAGTAAGAAAATCATTGTGGCTGAGTTCCAAAAAAGCTCAATTTCAAAAAAGTAGGAGGAGAGCAAAACTTGGCCAATGTACTATATGTTTTTTTTTTTTTAAATTATTCCTGGTCTAGATTATAAACTTTTCTTGGAAACGCTATGTACAGGACAATGTGAAAAAAGAACTTGCCATGGTGGAAGGATCTTTGAAATATTATTCAGAGACCTGGAGTCCAGTCCTAGTCTATCAGTTTAGATTTGCAAACTTAAGGAAGTTATTTTGTCAATAAGGACCTAACAGAAGAAGAAAGTATTAAGAAGAAGTGGCAAAAATACACAGAACTGTACCCAAAAAATGGTCTTATAGCCCAGATAATCACACTGAGGTGATCGCTCACATAGAGCCAGACATCCAGGGGTGTAAAATTAAGTGGGCCATAAGAAGTATTACTACAAACACAGCTAGTGCAGGTGATGAACTCCAGTTGAGCTATTTCAAATCTGAAAAGATGATGTTGTTAAAGTGCTGCACTCAATATGTCAGCAAATTTGGAAAACTTAGCAGTGTCCACAGGACTGGAAAAGGTCAGTCTTCATTCCAATCCCAAAGAAGGGCAATGCCAAAGAATGTTCAAACTACCACACAACTGCACTTATTTCACATGCTAGCAAGGAAGTGCTCAAAATCCTTTATGATAGGCTTTAACAGTACATGAACTAAGAACTTCCAGATGTTCAAGCAAAGGAATAATAGATCAAATTGCCAACATCTGATGGCTCATATAAAAAGCAAGGGAATTCCAGAAAAACATCTACCTCTGCTTCATTGAATATGCTAAAGCCTTTGACTGTGTGGATCACAGCAAACTGTGGACAATTCTTTAAGAGATAGGAATACCAGGCCACCTTACCAGCCTCCTGAGAAACCTGTATTCAGGTCAAGACAACAGTTAAAACCAAACATGAAACAACAAACTGGTTCAAAATTGGTAAAGGAGTACCTCAAGGCTGTATATTGACACTCTGTCTATTCAAATTATATGCAGAGTACATCATGTGAAATGCTGGGCTGAATGAAGCACAAGATGGAATCAAGATTGCCAGGATAAATATCAGTAACCTCAGATATGCAGGTGGCACCACCCTAATGGCAGAAAACAAAGAGGAACTAAAGGGTATCTTGATGAAAATGAAAGAGAAGAGTGAAAAAGCTGATTTGGAACTCAGTCTTCAAAAAACTAAGATTGTGACATCCAGGTCTATACCTCACGGCAAAAATAGATGGGGGAAAATGGAAAAAGTGAGACCATTTTCTTGGGCTCCAAAATCACTGTGGATGGTGACTGCAGCCATGAAGTTAAAAGACGCTTACTCCTGGGGAGAAAAAGTATGACAAACCTAGACAGTGTAGTAAAAAGCAGAGACATCACTCTGCTGACAAAAGTCCATATAGGCAAAGCTATGGTTTTTCCAATATTTATGTACAGAGGTGTGAGTTGGACCATAAAGAAGGCTGAGTGCTGAAGAATTGATGCTTTTGAACTGTGGTGCTGAAGACTCTTAAGAGTCCCTTGGACAACAAGGACATCAAAATAGTCAGTCCTAAAGGAAATGAACCTTGAATAGACATTGGAATGACTGGTCCTGGAGCTGAAGTTCCAATACTTTGGCCACCTGATGTGAAGAGCCTCAACTTCATGGAAGAGACCCTGATACTTGGAAGGTTCAGGGAAGGAAGAGAAGGGGGCTTCAGAGGATGAGATGGTTGGGAGGCATCACTGAACTCAATGGACATGAGTTTGAGCAAACTCTTGGAGATGGTGGACAGGGAAGTCTAGCTCTCTACAGTCCATGGGGGTCACAAAGAGCCGGACAAAACTGAGTGGCTGAACAACAAGTTTTGCCTCACAGAGAAACAGTGTCCTCATTGTTCAAATGAAGAGATTGAATAGAAAGTCTCTAAAGTTACAGAGGTTCGTGACATTGTACGGGAGACAGGGATCAAGATCATCCCCATGGAAAAAAAAATGCAAAAAAGCAAAATGGCTGTCCAGGGAGGCCTTACAAATAGCTGTGAAAAGAAGAGAAGCGACAAGCAAAGGAGAAAAGGAAAGATATAAGCATCTGAATGCAGAGTTCCAAAGAATAGCAAGGAGAAATAAGAAAGCCTTCCTCAGCGATCAATGCAAAGCAATTGAGGAAAACAACAGAATGGGAAAGATCAGAGATCACTTCAAGATAATTAGAGATACCAAGGGAACATTTCAGGCAAAAAATGGGCTTGATAAAGGACAGAAATGGTATGGACCTAACAGAAGCAGAAGATAGTAAGAAGAGGTGGCAAGAATGCACAGAAGAACTGTACAAAACAGATC
>SJYQ01000419.1:239065-249808 GCA_006410935.1 Redunca redunca | reverse complement strand
TATGAAGTTCGCTAAATATAGCTCATGGCTTTAAGGTTTATTCTTTCTTTTCTGCCTTGTCTTCTCACCTGAACTTTTGCCAGTTTACTTCTTGCAGAAGTAATGTATAATGAAACAGCTCTTACGGAAGTCACATTTGCTTTTCAGGACAACAACTTTCCAAGTTGAAAGCTATGGAAGCAGCCTATAAAGCAATTTTCTAAACTCTCCCAGAGAGTTTTTTTATTTTTATTTTTTTTAATATCTGCAATGATGGCCTCTGGGACCTGAAGATAACATTCATTTAGGAGGAATTAGCTAGGAAGTAATTTAGACAACAGTGTCAGAGTTTATTTTGGGGAGCTCCAAAATCACTGCAGATGGTGACTGCAGCCATGAAATTAGAAAAAGACACTTACTCCTTGGAAGAAAAGTTATGACCAATCTAGATAGCTTATTAAAGAACAGAGACATTACTTTGCCAACAAAGGTCTGTCTAGTCAAGGCTATGGTTTTTCCTGTGGTCATGTATGGATGGGAAAGTAGGACTGTGAAGAAAGCTGAGCGCCAAAGAATTGATGCTTTTGAACTGTGGTGTTGGAGAAGACTCTTGAGAGTCCCTTGGACTACAAGGACATCCAACAAGTCCATCCTAAAGGAGATCAGTCCTGGGTGTTCTTTGGAAGGACTGATGCTAAAGCTGAAACTCCAGTACTTTGGCTACCTCATGCAAAGAGTTGACTCATTGGAAAAGACTCTGATGCTGGGATGGATTGGGGGCAGGAGGAGAAGGGGATGACAGAGGATGAGATGACTGGATGGCATCACCGACTTGATGGACATGAGTCTGAGTAAACTCCAGGAGTTGGTGATGGATAGGGAGGCCTGGCGTGCTGCGATTCATGGGGTCGCAAAGAGTCAGATGCAACTGAGCGACTGAACTGAACTGAATTTAGACAAATAAGCAATTTGTCTTTTTCTTACATGCAGTTTTTTTGAATGAGTTCATTGGTCAGTAAATTGATGAATTTGATTTCATAGGATCAACCGAGCAACACTTTATAATCACAGAAGAGCAGAGGAATTCAGATATATGTTCACCAACTTTCTGACTTGTTGTCACTTCTTGAGAAATCTGTGGTGTGTACTCAGTGATGGGAGCCTTTCATCCAACCTTGACATTTTGAAGCTATTAGTCAGTGATTCCACTACTGCACATTATGATTTCTTGAGCCACTTCACTGAAATGATTGAATTAATGAAAATTGATTTTGATTCACTGTGCCTGAAAACTAACTTGAGCTAGTTACAAAATCAAAATTGGAGATACAGTGACGCACATAACTGGGAAGTACAGAAGTTAATAACCTAAGTTAAACTGTGGCACAGTTAACATGCCAAACCATGTAATATTCACCCTATTTCCAAAAACCCTTGTTTGCATATTTCTGTGTAGAGAGAGTCTTACATACAGTTAGGGAAAATGGCTGTCAACCAGATGATACTTACATAGTCCTAATATCTCATGGGCTAAGGCTCTGGGCTGCTTTGATTATTTTTCTGGATTTCATGACCTTTGACAACCACACCTTTAATGGAATTAGGGAGCTGACCCAGGCATTATGATAGACACACTCTTTGGAAGAGAGAGAGCAACAAAAGAGGTGATTTCTGGAGTAAAACAGTATTAATTTTATTAGATTAGGGGCAAAAGGTGTTAGAAAAGCCAAACGATGGATGCCTATTTCAGCCACTCTGAAATTTGTTGCTATGTATAGAAAACCTGAATTTCTGTGATATGTTTATTTAATAGCACATTTTCTTGAAACCAGAAAAGAAGTTGCAGAAACAAAATTTTTTTTTACCTAAAATTGAAATGACTAAAGAGTTGCCATTGTGCTAATGAAGCTGAAAGGAAAGCAATTAAAAATCTAAATGCCTGAAAAATGACATCCATTAAACCTGCATTATATTGCTATTAGCTAAGGGACATAGTGTCAAACAATAGATGTTTAAGATAACCAGTTTGGAAAAGAGAAAATTGCCTTATTTACATGCATTTATTTTTTCATATTTACAAAAGCTATGTTTCTTTACTTTTTATAAAACAGTCACCACTTAGGCATAATTTTGTTGAGTACTAAATATATTTTGTATAAAGAAACTGTAGATATAATGTTAGGGCCTCACAGGAGCTGCCACAGGCTCAGCAAGAGATAATAGGACAAAATGCCTGAGTCATGCTCCCGGGACTTCCGATTAGCTCAACCAATCAGGGAGGTCCTCCTCTTTCCAGGACTTCTGGATAGCCCTAGCCAATCAGGGAGGTCCCCCTCTGTCCGACCTGAGCCAATCAAGACAAGACTCGAGATTCGAAATTCACACGCGCGCGCACCAGTAAACCAATCATGTAATGCCAACTAACCCGCGAGACTGCCTGTATATGAGGAGTTGTGAGTCAGAGCTCGGGGCCCTTGTCGGATCCCACTGCGCTGGGTAAGACCTGGGTCCTGGCTCGAGCTAGCAATAAAACCCCTTTATGCTTTTGCATAGCCGTGGACATCTTATTCTTTCAGTTTCAGGGACTCGGACTCTGGGCATAACATTTGGGGGCTCATCCGGGATCCCTTTAACTGGGAAGAATAACACTCTCCTGCTAGAAGGGGTTTCCTCACTAGGAGGAAGAGGTACCTGAACACCGGTGACAGGCTTGGATAAGTCCAGTGTGAGACCGAGTTTCCAGCATCGGGCTGGAAGAGGCAGCTGGCGCCAGGTTTGAAGTCCAGCGTGAGACTGAGTTTCCAGCATCGGGCTGGAAGAGGCAGCTGGCGCCAGGTTTGAAGTCTAGCGTGAGACTGAGTTTCCAGCATCGGGCTGGAAAAGGCGGCTGGCGAGTAGCTACTTAGGTTGCTTAGGTGGCGTGAGACTGAGCTTGGGTAACGTACTGGGGAGGCGGCCATTTTAGTGAACTTCGGTAAGGTAACCTCGAGGGATAGGAAGATTCAGGGGGGCTCAGAAAGACCTAGTACTGTGTTCTCAGCCGATGTGTATCTGTCCTCTGTTTGTCATATCTTTGTGTGTGCCGGCATTGTCTCTGCTCTCTGTGTGCTCATTTTGTCCCCTGTGTTCTTCTCTGTACCCATGGGACAAACGGCTTCCACTCCTTTGTCCCTTATGACTGACAAATCTAGGGTGCAAGATCTATCGTTATTGGTGAAAAAGAACTCGAATTCTGGTTCTGATTTCTGGTAGGGCTGAGTTCCAGTCCTCCCTTCTCTGGAGGCTCAGGGAAAAGTCCCGTAACGCCTGGGTCTCTGTAGGTGGCAGGAGACGTCTGTAAGGCCACCCCTTTTTCCCCTCTCTCCTGCCTCCTCCCTCTTCTTCTTTCAACCTAGCTTCCTTTCCTCCCTTGAAATCTTTGATGTTAGTGCTTAGATCTGAAGTTCTGTGTCTCTATAGGAGGTTTTCTGAGAGACTGTATTCTTGTATTTAAGGGAGTGTCTGATGAGGACTGCCAGGTTTACAATATGTGTGTGTTTTAACTCTGTGTTCTGTGTTGTGATTTATGGTGGCCATTTTGCTTTGGCCACCATTTGGGTAGATCTGCCGCCATTTTGTTATAGGAAATTTTGCTTTGTCTGGCTGTCATGTGGTTTAGACCTGCTGCCATTTTGTTAACTTGATTTTCTTTCCCTGTGCCTTGAGACGAGGGCTCTGAGGAACACTTATCTAGACCATCTCTAACTCCTGAAACTGAGGGAAAAAGACTTTAAAAATTTGTATTTATTTCAACTTTTTTTTATAAACTAGTAAATTTTATATTGTAATATCTAATTCATGACTAAACTTAGAAAATGAAGCGAGATCTCGCACTGTGTCTGTCTAAATATGTCTTGGTATGTCTCTGTCTCTAGGGATAACAATAAATACTCAAAAATTAGTAGCTAATTATTGGTGGGAATCTGTATGGTTGTATCTAAAAGTAGTGCATTGTTTTCCTGCTTAAATTTAATGTGATCGCTGCTCTGCCTTTCCTTAGTTTATTTAAACTGGAATTGAAGGAGAATGTGGACAGTTTAAAAGACAATATTAAATTTCAGCACATATCTTCCGAATAAAATAAAATTAATTTTTATTACCAAATAGTAGCACCTTATGAAAACATCATATGAACATCAGTGAGGGTACTACCTATGCAACCACGTGGTGCCAGATTCCAAACTCCAGAAGTGCTTAGAAGCAGAAAAGGGACAGCTAATTATTTAGTGTACTGAAAAGTATAAACTATTTGGCTGTAAAAATGGAAGTTTTAAAAACAAATTGATATACAACACTGAAATATATCTCTATTGTTGTATCTCTATTTTAAAGGAAAAGTACATCCATAAACCTACTCTCCGATTTATGTTTCTGCTCTTATCTCCCCAAACTCTGCCTTTTCCTGTGTCAATGTATTTCATTTCAGACTTTTTAAAATTTTTTCTGATTGCCATCATGGTGTACCACCATTAAAAAAAAAAAAAAAAAAAACCTTTTTGAGAAGATGATGCATGCTCACTCTTAAGAATTTATGTCACCTTGATAATTCCATAGTACTGGCTTGTAGAACTACAAAACAATTGCTACTGTCTGCCTGGAGAGAGTCAAATGTAGAAATTAAGGACATTAGCTTTAGAGTCATGCAGAAGGGAGTATTTATGAGTGGTTTGATACTGGGTAGATTATGTTTCTCATACCTTCTTTATGTGTAGTATTAGTGCAATTACAACCTCTAGACATACAAATATTCAAAAATTAGTAGTTTCACATTAATAATAGCAATAGAAGTATTTCCTGTCTGCAGATCAGTCATGCACAAGGTTCAGGGATAGAGACACAGTCTGAAGACCTTCAACCTCATTGCTTAATATCTACAAATTGAGATGCTTTGTTAAACCAAACTAGTATACAGGGTGCCAGGGAATACTTTAAAAGTATACCCTATTCTAGTCTCTTTTGTTACAGTATCAAACATGTATAACACATTAAGTACCTACTTTTTCCTTCTATTTCTTCAATTTTGTATCTTGACAAAGAGTTGGATGCAACTGAGCACCTAAGCACAGCAGAGCAGCGAGAGCCCGTCTGAAATAAAACAGAGAAAGTAACAACAACAAAAAGAGTGCAGTATATTAGTGAAACACTCTATTTTATGGAAACAGAAAACCTCCTTTACCAAAACATGGAAAACCATAGAAACTCTTCCTCCCTCCAACCAGAATAAATCTCTAAAAGATAGTACAGGGAAAACACACTCAAGTATTAACAAGAAAAATGAAATTACAACATGTGCAAAAATGTAGCAAGATTCAGGGAAAACACATTCTCACAGAAATCAGCTAGTTTTTCTGCTAGGCTTTTATCTCAAAGTTCATTGCTGAATTTGAACTAGTACAGAGCAATAAACACTCAGGAAATATGTTGCTATAAAACAACAAAAAAGGTCATTAGAGATCTGCTTCTAAGAATTTTGGAATAACAAGTCCAGAATGACCATTCTACCATAAATAATTTAAAAACTGCAAAACATACATAATATAATTTTTCTCAGGTATTGGACATTGGACAGCAGAGGACTATTATTTTTGAGGAAAGAGGGGATAGAGAAATGAGGTCAGCTCTACAATCGCTCTGAATTTTTCCCTTCAGGCAATTTCTGACAGTAAACAGGAGAGGGAACACAAAGAGAATCCAATAGATTTGAGTTTGGTAAGCCTAAAGTGACTGGAATTTGCACATCAGAATGAGAGAGGAGAGAATCAGGCAAAGATAGAGTTTAAAAAATCTGCATAGGAGACCACTTCAGGCTTTGTATGAACATCAATATGTAGGCTTATATGGTAAAACTCCAGAGGTGCAAGCAAAGAAAAACTCCCAGAGAAAGGAAACTTCCTGAGGAAGCCGATAATTAGGAAGAGTCTCAGAAAGGTGGCAGCTTGAGTTTCACCAAAGTAGACACAGTACCAATTAGAAGACATAATGGAAAAGAAAGCTTCATTTTCAATATGAAAATAAGAAATAGGTTAAACTTCTGTGAAGAGAATGGCAAGTAGGTCCTGAGAAACAGCATTAGTCGTGAGCAATGCCAGAACAGCTGAGTAACATGTACCAAAAAACCTACCAGATACTAAAACATAAGATGAAGCTTCAGAAATAAAATTACTATATTGGGCACAGACATATGGAAAGATTAGTAGAGATAAATATAAAATCCATATAGAAAATCCAGTACATAAGGAAATCAGTATGCAGTAGACATGGTATTTCATATCAACGAGAGAAAAAAGTAGACTTTTTAATAAATGCTGTTAGATCAATTGGGTAGCTACTTGTAAACTGTTATGTCACATTTTACTTTTTGATCATTTCCACATGGGTCAGAGATTTATATATATCAATGTAAACCATGCCATTATTAGAACAACATTGGTTGACTTTTATAACCTTAAGAGCAGAAAAACATTTTTAGCATTAAATTTAAGAAGCAGTACAAGAAAACAGTAATTGCTTTGATTGTAAAATTTAAAAAGATATTTATAGAAAAAATGTCATAAGCAAATCAAAAGACAAAATTGTGGGGAAATAATTATTACTTATATGACAGACAAGAGGTTAATCTCACAAACTCATTAAAATCTCTGAAATCAATTACCAAAAAAAAGTTCAAGTACAAAGACATACATAAAAAAATTTATTTATCATTAAAGAAATGCTAATGTCTTTACTTTTAAAAAAATTTTTAATTGGAGGATACAACTGCTTTACAATGTTTTATTGGTTTCTGCCATATAGCAACAGAAATCAGTCATAACTATGAACACACATAGACATGCACACACACATTATATATATATACATACACATACATATATACATACACACACATATATATGAAGCTTATATATACACACATATATAAGGAAGCTCCCTCTTAAGCTTCCTTCCCATCGCACCCCTCCAGGTTGTCATGGAGCACCAGGCTGGGCTCCCTGCATTATATGACAGCTTCCTACTAACTAGTTGTTTTACACCTGGTAGCTTATTTATGTCAATGCTACTTTCTCAACTCACTCCACCCTCTCCTTCCCCCACTGTGTCACCAAGCCTGTTCTCCATGTCTCTGTCTCCATTCCTTTCCTGTAGATAGGCTCATTTTTCAAAATTCCATGTATATGTGTTAATATATGATACTTATATATTAGGTTATATATATATATATAATAGATAGATAGATAATAGGTTCTGAGTTCATCCACCTCAGTTCAGCAGGTTCCTATTTGTTCCTTTTTATGGCTGAGTAATATTCCATTGTGTATATATTCCACTGTACCACATCTTATTTATCCATCCACCTGTCAATGGACATCTAGATTGCTTTCATGTCTTGGCTATTGTAAATAGTGCTGCAATAAACAATGGGGTACATGTGTCTTTTTGAATTGTGGTTTTCTCAGAGTGTATGCCCAGTAGTGGGATTTCTGGGTTATACAGTAGTTTTTAAAGGAATCTCCATGATGGTCTCTATAGAGGCTGTATCAATTTGCATTCCTACCAAAAGTGCAGTAGGGCTCACTTTTCTCCACATCCTCTCCAATATTTATTGTTTGTAGATTTTTTTTTTGAGATTTTTTTGATGATGTTTATTCTAACTGGTATGAAGTAATATTTCATTGTAGTTTTGATTTGCATTTCTCTAAAAATGAGCAATGGTTTTTCCAGTAGTCATGTATGGATGTGAGAGTTGGACTGTGAAGAAAGCAGAGCGCTAAAGAATTGATGCTTTTGAACTGTGGTGTTGGAGAAGACTCTTGAGAGTCCCTTGGACTGCAAGGACATCCAACAAGTCCATTCTGAAGGAGATCAGCCCTGGGATTTCTTTGGAAGGAATGATGCTAAAGCTGAAACTCCAGTACTTTGACCGCCTCATGTGAAGAGTTGACTCATTGGGAAAGACTCTGATGCTGGGAGGGATTGGGGGCAGGAGGAGAAGGGGACGACAGAGGATGAGATGGCTGGATGGCATCACTGACTCGATGGACGAGTTTGAGTGAACTCCGGAGTTGGTGATGGACAGGGAGGCCTGGCATGCTGCAATTCATGGGGTCACAAAAGTCGGACACGACTGAGCAACTGAACTGCACTGAACTGAGTGATGAGCAATGTTGAGCATCATTTCATGTGTTTATTGGCCACCTGTATGTCTTCTTTGGAGAAATGTCTGTTTAGGTCTTCTGCCCAGTTTCTGGGTTTTTTGTAGAAATGACAATAGTCTTTAAACACATGAAAACAATGCTCAGACTTACTCTTGATAAGATAAAATCAAACTGAAACAGCACTAAACATGTTTACTTATCTCTCGAGACCATAGAAATCAGTTTGATAGCAAACTTATGAGAAAAGCGATCCTTTTATTCATCCTTATATGGATGACATTTGGCAATTTCTTATCTCAGATTTCAAAGTAAGCATTTATTTTTTCTTACCTCTCCGAAATCAGATTGTATTTTTCACATAATGATATCTTTCTATAGGATCAGGAATTGATCATACCCTTATTTTCTTTACCTATTTACCTTGTAATGGTTTTTGTTTTTCTCATCTGAATGGAGTGATGTGTGGAGGTGGTAATGAACATGTGGGGGTGCACACCAAATGGTACAAGTGAAGAGAAGTAATTGTTGAGTTTAGCACATAGTTGAAGACTTCTAGAGCACTAATAGACTAATGGGACCAACTCATACATTAATCAGGGCTCTCTTTTCTGTGGGCATCAGCTTGTCAAAAACTTTCTGCTCAATTGAGTAAAAAGATTTCGTTTATTTAAACAATAAGGTACCAAAATGGGAACCAGCCACTTGAAAGAAAAATCCAGAGATTAGCATGCGCAGTGTATAAAGAAATGATGCTTTACTGATAATTTTTTTACTAACAAGACAGTATAGAATAGAATATAGACTTTGATGACTGAGTTGAAAAGTGATTCAGAAAAATAGATCTGTGACTATGAAAAGTTTTAGAAATAGTTTAACTAGATGATTTATAATTGCTATTTTAATTATATATGCTTTAATAATGTGTCTAGATCCAAAAATTTCAATAAACAGATGATAATGTAAGTAAATACAGTGCTTAAAGATTAAAAAAGTGCTGAGATATGTTTCTCTCAGTAGTCCTACTCTTAATGTAGTATTTGTATAGTCATTTGAAACTACTCTATGTGTATTGTATAAACAACAAATCTTCATACTAAAGTTTTTAAAATCAAATTTCTAATGTGTAAGAAAATAGATATACATATACAACAAAATAATAAAAATTAAAATCCTGAAATGGTAAATTCAAACTGGAAGTTATTCAAATTTCCTACTGTATGAAAAGAGTTTAGAAGCAGTAATACTCATTGACAATAACCCTCATCCCTAAATGTCAATATACTGCCTTCTTTACAAAGAAGAATCAGGACTTCTTGGAGAACTAGCAGCCTGGAGTTCTCAATAAGGAATATGTGAGCAGGGCCTGAAACATTTTATTATGAGAAAGGCAAAANCAACGTTTAACTTGAAAAATGAATATTCAAGTAGCTGAGAATTGTTATAGTTTATATTTTCATCTAATCTATAAAGACGTTCTTCATATCCTTTTCAATTAAAAATAATTATTGTTCAATATCTCACCCATATTTCTATTATTTATTAGACTTATTTAACATTTATTAGACAACCCTACCTATTTTTCAGCAAATATTCTTTCCCTAATTTCTTTCTCTTTTCTCTCTCACTCCTTCATTTCTTTATTCTGATAGGGGATAGAGAGGAACTTAATGAATAATATCAGTGTAAGCAATCTGATTATATGCAGTGTAATGTGATTTGATCATTTAAAAAGGAAAAAGCCATACTTAAGTGCTTTTTACTACATTGAATTAAATATAAGGTCATTAAGTAAACTGAGAGTTGCTTTGAATTCCCATTTAGCCCACCCCTTCTATGTCTGGTGGCTCAGATGGTGAAGAATTCACTCACAGTGTGGGAGACCTGGGTTTGTCCTCTGGGTTGGGAAGATCCCTACGAGAAAGAAACAGCTACCCACTCCAGTATTCTGGCCTGGAGAATTCCATAGACTGTACAGTTCATGGGCTCACAAAGAGCTGGACACAACTGAGCAACCTTCACTCTATGTCTAGAATGAGAGTTAAAGTATGAGTTAAGTTTGAAATTTATGGGATGAGATGCAGTTCTCTGACTACCATTCCCACTCCAGCTATTTAATCTCAAAATATCTGATATTTGTATACAATAGATAATAAATAATTGAAGCAGAGTCAGAGCTTTAGGAAAATATCAGTTGTATAAAAGAAGAAAGAATGTAAAAATATAAGCAAAAGCTCAACTCAAATATAATTTGGATTTGAAATGGCAACCCACTCCAGTACTCTTGCCTGAAAAATTCTGTGGATAGAGAAACCTTGTAGGCTACAATCCATGGGGTCTCAAAGAGTCAGGCATGACTGAGCAACTTCACTTTAAAAAGGAAAAATAAAATGACACAACAAGCACATGCTGGAAAAGAAGATTAAATGGCTTATATTATTAAAATTGCTGTATTATTAGGAGAAATATTAAAAATCTTACCAAGCAACATCGGGATTGTCCTTTAAGATAAATATTAAGATATCTTATTAAAATAACCTGTAGAAATGAAAAAAAGCCATACTATAGCCATATA
>SJYQ01000419.1:223914-239027 GCA_006410935.1 Redunca redunca | reverse complement strand
ATTAAAAATTTAATAATTTCAGAAAATTCAAGTTTTTATAGAAGTAAAACATAGTGTTTTAATCCTGAATATATACTAGGTGTTATATATTTTCATAGGGTACAGATGATAATGAATTTTTATCTGCAAATTAGTATGCAACTAATAATATTAGAATGGAAACCCATTCTATTATTCTTGCCCTGAGAATTCCCTGGACAGAAGAGCCTGGCAGACCACAGTCCATGGGGTAGCAAAGAGTCAGACACAAGTGAGTGACTGACACACACAATAATGTTAGAATACTTGAGTAGCATGCAAGTCTAATACATTTAGATTCATACCTTTTATATACAAAACAATTTGCAGATTGCACAAATGTTTAAATGAAAAAAAGAGAGATAATTTGATTATCTTGGAGCAGAGAAACATTTCTAATTATGTTACGACCTATAAGAAATGTCAGCATATGGGAAGGAAATGGTTAGCAGCTGGCTTGGAATCTAGTTCCCCCCTTTACTAAGAAGTTGCCCCCAGGAATGGGAAGAGGAAACTGACCCAGATAAATCTTTAAAATATGCTAATAATATTCCTTCTGGCAAACACCTACACTAATGGCATTTCTGTTCTAGTTCTATACTATGCAATTGGTCTGTCTGGGTTATTTATGGCAAGCAAATAAGGAATCTGTACATTTATGGGTCATGAAAAATGCCAAGTAACGTGTACTATCACAGTAGAGTAAGTCCCCTACATACCAACCTTCAAGTTGCAGTCTTTCAAAGATGCAAGCGTGAGTTCGCATGTCCAGTCCCCTAACTCAGCTCGCGTGTCTGGCGGACTCTGTTACCTGTGTGTGGTCTCTACAAGTGGCTGTGCTTTTGTGCGCTTTACAGTACTGTACAGCGTAAAGTAGGACAGTATCTTAACTTCAAGCCTAGAATATCATCTATGACAAGAAAAGAAAGAGTTACTACCCAGACAGCATCACATCGTTTTTTTAAGAGGGTAGATAGAACTGAATCCAGCAAGTCGCCAGGGCCTGTGCCATCAACATTAGGCACGAGTGAAACTGCAGCTTGCCCTCCGTCTCCTGTTGCTGATGATCCTTCAGCTCTAGCATCTCCCACCTTCTCTCCCTCCTCTAGTCAGTTACTCTTCTTGCCTGTTTTGATGCCAGCCCCTGTATGCCAGATGTTATACAGTACTGCTATACTTTTCAAAGTACCGTACTGTAGGATTAAAAATGTTTTCTTTATTTTGTGTGTGTGTTTGTTACGTATTACTTGTGTGAAAAGCAGTATCAGCCTATTACAGTACAGTACTATATAGTGGATGATGCTATTTGGGTACCTAGGCTAACTTTGTTGGGCTTACAAATTAGACTTTCAAATGGACTCTCAGAGTGAAACTCATTCCTCATTGGTATGAAGTGGACTTCCTGTATAAAACAGTGACATACTGCCACTAAGACTGTTCTCTTATGTGTAACAGCTATTATCGCATCCGTAACTTGGAGACTTCAGATATTAATTAATCTGACCTATAGAGAGAGCACACCAATGGGTTAAGAAAGAACCTGCAGGGCTGTGTTGCTACTTCCTGCTCTGATGTCTTCCTATATGCATGACATTATTAGTACAACTTGCTACTGGATAAAATCTGTAATTTGTGCTATTTGAAATGGGCCAGGGATTTGAGGCACTATCTTCCTCTTTGGGAGACTGTCCTAATAAATGATACAATGACTCCTCACTACCTCCTCTGAATCAGCTAATTCCCACTGAGCAAAAGCATTACCACTTGCTTTATTCATATACCAAGCAGATTTTCATCTTCTCAAAGATCTTTCATTCTCTTGTTAGCCACATGGTGCTTCTAAGACTTATTTTATATGTAATAAAATGTTTTTTTAGGTTTCCTCAACCTAAGAGCTTTTACGAATTTTTCCACCCATCATTCCATGAAGCAGAATTTTAGGTCTAATGCCAAAGTCCATGTTAATTCCTCACTACATATGATGGAACTTACCCAGCAGAAATTGTCATTCCTTTCCCACCCTGTCTACCATGTGTAGCTAACATCATAATGAACATCAATGCATTCTGCTACAAGTCCGACTGTAGCTTACAACACAGATAAATGATGCTTCACCACACTACTCCAGGGACCCCTTACTGATCTGTAAAATTCAGTACTCAGGATGAAAAGTATTTGTCATCCAAGTTATATAATGTCTACCAGGAGCAATATGAATATCTGGGAAGCTGAGCATTTAGAGACTGAAATAAAATGCTGGAGAAAAAAAGCCTCAGGTTATGTCCAGGGATGGAGAGAAGTGCTGAATCTGTGGCAGGGTCATAGTGAAACTATAATAGAGAAGAAACAGAAGCACTTCAGAGTGGGATGTTCCAGAACTATTTACTTTATGTGATGGCCAGTGTTTATAATGCACACCAGCCTTTAATCACAAATGCAATTGAGGACATATCTACTTTTGTAAGTGATCCAGAAATCCCTGGCTTACCTCTCTGAAGGTATAAATATGGCTGAGCATGCTTCCTGCAGCTGTCGGCTCTTCACATCAGGTGGCCAAAGTATTGGAGCCTCAGCATCAGTCCTTCCAGTGAATGTTCAGGTTGATTTCCTTCAGGATTGACTGGTTTGATCTCCGTGCTGTCCAAGGGACTCTCAAGAGTCTTCTCCAGCACCACAGTTCAAAAGCATCAGTTATTTGGTGCTCAGCCTTCTTTACAGTTAGCTCTCGCATCTGTACATGACTACTGGGAAAATCATAGCTTTGACCACATGGACCTTCGTTGGCAAAGTGATGTCTCTGCTTTGTAATATGCATCTTAGTTTGTCATGACTTTTCTTCCAAGGAACAAGCGTCTTTTAATTTCATGGCTACAGTGACTGTCTGCAGTGAATTTGGAGCCCAGAATCAGTTTGTGTGGCCTTTTGTATGAAGCATAATTAAGAACTCTCTGATGATCTCTGCTCCAGCTACACCAGCCTTCTTTTACATCTTCAGGTACCTGTTCTTTTTCCTGCCTTGTAGTCTGCTACTCCTTACCTCTGCCTTGAGGAAGTAGGACTGTTTAATGATCAACTCTAGTGATGTACCTGGTTTGCTTGGCAACAAGCTACCTTGCAGATAAGGTTCTTTCTCTCTAAGTGCATTTATCTGAACTCAGTTTCTCACAAGACTGGGGACTCAATATGCTGGGGGATAGCATTTCCAATATTCCATGGAACATGTATGTGTGTGTGTGTGTGTTAGCTCAGTCATGTCTGACTCTTTGCTACCCCATGGACTGCAGACCTCCAGGCTCCTCTGTCCATGAAATTCTCCAGGCAAGAATACTGGAGTGAGTTGCCATTTCCCCCATTACAGGGGGAAACCAGGGGTTGAAATGGGTCTCCTGCACTGCAGGCAGATGCCTTCCACATGAGTTATGTACTTCAACTCAATTGTTCTGAGCTTATTTTGTCGTCTTCTCTCTCAGGAACAAACCACTCTCATGCTAACCTCGTAACATGGAAGCACAAAGAAGGAGCAAGGTCCTTCTGAAAGGGCACAGCCCATAGCAGTATACACATCACTAGGTCATTTTTCTGTAAGTTTCAGAGACTGGGTAACTGATATTCACCTGACCCTCCGAATCTGATCCATCATCATCAGCTGGTAACAGTGGTGTTTGCCACAAGACCTGTGTACAGCAAAGTGCTTGGATAGATATTACCCTTATACCTTAATTCACCTTCAAATCCCAGCTCAGACGCTTTTTTCCAGTTACGTTCATGTGCTGTTTATACACTCTTGGTTCCCTAATAGTTTTTGTGGGTGTGTTTGTGTGATGCTCATAATATTCTGGGCAGGGTATTCAATACTTGATTACTGTTGGTTCTCCACGTGGGCTATGATATCCTTGAGACTAAGGGTAGTCCGTTTTTCTCACCGTTATAAACTTAGAGTTTGGCAAATATATGTCAAATAAGTAATTGTTAGATGAAGGGAGGAACAGAATAACAACTGATTAAATATAGAAAGTGTTCAGTTCAGTTCAGTTGAGTCGCTCAGTCATGTCCAACTCTTTGCGACCCCATGAATTGCAGCATGCCAGGCCTCCCTGTCCATTACCAACTCCCGCAGTTCACTCAGACTCACGTCCATCGAGTCAGTGATGCCATCCAGCCATCTCATCCTCTGTTGTCCCCTTCTCCTCCTGCCCCCAACCCCTCTCACCATCAGAGTCTTTTCCAATGAGTCAACTCTTCACATGAGGTGGCCAAAGTACTGGAGTTTCAGCTTTAGCATCATTCCTTCCAAAAAAATCCCAGGGCTGATCTCCTTCAGAATGGACTGGTTAGATCTCCTTGCAGTCCAAGGGACTCTCAGGAGTCTTCTCCAACACCACAGTCCAAAAGCATCAATTCTTCGGCGCTCAGCCTTCTTCACAGTCCAACTCTCATATCCATACATGACCACAGGAAAAACCATAGCCTTGACTAGATGGACCTTAGTCGGCAAAGTAATGTCTCTGCTTTTGAAATGCTGTCTAGGTGGGTCATAACTTTTCTTCCAAGGAGTAAGCGTCTTTTAATTTCATGGTAGATATTATATGAATGTTATTATCCATCTCTTGAAGAATAAGGGCAAGAGTTATAATTTATTTTTAAAATTTTAGTGAACATGGATTTGATAAACCATGCATTGATAAGTTAGCTGACATTCAGGTAGTCATCCTATAGATACTAAGAACTGCCTCCTATATGCCTGGCCCTTCCTGGGCCCTGGGGATATAGTGGGTGGACAACACACTTAGTCCTTGATGTAGCTTACAGCTCTGCAGACTGGACAAACAGAAACAATTATGCCAACACATAGCTTATATACTTAATATTCACCTGGCAAACATGATATGAGGGATATGCAGAAGTCCATGTTGCAATGTTGGAGAAGGAAATGGCAACCCACTCCAGTGTTCTTGCCTGGAGAATCCCAGGGACAGGGGAGCCTGGTGTGCTGCCGTCTATGGGGTCACGCAGAGTCGGACACGACTGAAACGACTTAGCAGCAGCAGCATGTTGCAATATAATTGAGGGAAGGCATGGTTTAGAATTGAGTCGTGAACTCATATAAGATTGAGTTCTGAATAGTGAGTTTAAGTGAGTCATTCTTATAAAAATGATAGTGTCAGGGGAAGTTGAAAAACAGTGTCTTCAGAATATGCATCAAGAACTTGTCAGAATCAGTGTTCCATCAAGAAACCTCATCATGTAGTGGTCTTTGAAATGCAGTTTTATAACTGTGTTACAGATCATGACACCCAGAGAATCTGTGATAAATCTGTGATAGAATTGACTCTGTTTAATTACTCATACGCCTCTAAAATTCTGATACACAATACTAAAAATGAGAATTCAGTTTTTGATATTTACTGTTTTAAATTTCTCACAGTAAAACTTCATATTTTTCAGAGTATCAGTGAATGAGTTATATATAAAATGAACGTTCTTGTATTACATTTGGAAAGAAAGTTTACCTGTCCTATTTACATTCAGTAATGAGCAAACAGCATGTAAGCAGTAAGCACTCACAGTTCTGTCATAAGAAGCAGATACTTGAATATTACCATTAACTAATAAATAGTAGCAGGATTATGGCTATAATTATATAGAAACATACAAAGATGTTTTTGCATGTAAAATGAAGATAGCTGAAATGAATACTCTGGATACAGTGACATTCTACAGTTTTATTTAGAATAAAAAAAAGCACAATGCAAACCACAAACAGAAAATATGTACAAGATATTATTGTCCTTTAAAAATGATTTTATCGATGCTAAAGCTGAAACTCTAGTACTTTGGCCACCTCATGCGAAGAGTTGACTCATTGGAAAAGACTCTGATGCTGGGAGGGATTGGGGGCAGGAGAAGAAGGGGACGACAGAGGATGAGATGGCTGGATAGCATCACCGACTCGATGGATGTGAGTCTGAGTGAACTCCGGGAGTTGGTGATGGACAGGGAGTCCTGGAGTGCTGTGATTCATGGGGTTGCAAAGAGTCGGACACAACTGAGTGACTGAACTGAACTGATATATATATTCAAATGGTTTAGTCAAGTATTGGGCACACAAGATAACAATGAATAAACACCTTTAAAATGGCAGGAGGTAGACTGGTGTAGGAGGAAAGGAACAGGAAAACAGAGAAGCCTATTGAAGTGTAGATGGTATTGAAAACATAAAAGATTGAATGTGACATTTTGGTCTAGGGTCATCAATCAATAATTTGTCTAAACCTGAAGAAAGCAGCACGTTTTTGTTGCGGATGCTGTTTTTTGCCACCAGGATCACCATCAGGACTGAAGAATTTCTGCCGCAGATGCTGGAAAGCTTTTTGACCGACAGTCCTTGATTTGTAACCCTTTTTCAGAAAGCTTAACTCAGCTGAAGAGAGCTTGACCCAAGGTCAGACCCCATTCCAGGAATAGCCTGTATCCAGTGAGTTTTTTACACAGGAACCTGAAAACACAGGCCCCAAACCCAAATCCAGATGACTCTGAAGGGTCATCTCAAGTCCAGAGGTCACTGCAGGGCTGGATGAGGCCTTTCTGGTACTGCAGTATAGTCCAGCCTTGCTCTCTACCCAATTCTGTATCTTTATTCTGCCCCCCATGAATGCTGATTCCTAAAGCACCCCCTAGGAAACTTCCCCAATGACTAGTTCTATATTAAGTCAGCTTCCCTGGAAACCTATCGGTGACATTCACACCCCATTCCTCTAACTGCCATCATGAACATATCAGGAAATGAAGGTTCTAGTCTTTTCTTGGCCTTGCCCATTTTTCCTTCATGGACATGTCCATACCCTTGGACACAGTGATAATCAAGGAGGCAAATTTGATATAAAAATATTTGTTCAAAAGTGCTGGAGTTATCCTTGATGGGATAACTTTCTTATGACTATCCCTGTCTAAAAGCCCTAGATAAAATTTCAAGTAAGTGAATTAGGTTGCTATAAATTAGTTTTTCTTTTTTCTGACACCTGTTTTATAGATTCTTATCGATAACTGTTTCTTCATGTGTCATCAGAAAAATCATTTGAGGGTTTTGCTACCTGTCCTGAGGAAAATTTGTGGTAAAAACTACAAGGAAGACATTATAAGAAAGGAATGGACTGCTAACACTGGAATTTCATGTATCAGAGCAATTCTAATAGTGGAGCAATTTTATCTGGATGGAAGGGGCCTTCTTGCTGCATTTTATATCACTTTAATTTGGATGACATTTTATTAACTTAATGCAAAAGTTCAATCTTGTTAAAATCTATGCTTTTNGCTTTTAACCTGTTACAACAGAATAATTTCCACATATTCCTTATTATCACTTTTCTTCTATCATTACATAAATCTTATTATATTACCCAAATATGTGTTCTCATTCCCATTTGCAACTCTAAAAGAAAAGTAAAGGAATTACATAGGAGATGTTTAGTCAGGACCTGTAACACTAGAAAATTACCAATATGAAGATGTTTTTTCACATGTGATCAATTAACCAACATTAAAATGAAGCACAAGCTGGAATCAAGATTGCTGGGAGAAATATCAAT
Source organism: Redunca redunca (assembly GCA_006410935.1). NCBI lineage: Eukaryota > Metazoa > Chordata > Mammalia > Artiodactyla > Bovidae > Redunca > Redunca redunca. Next base: position 231,423 of record SJYQ01000419.1, on the reverse strand, counting down.
AACCTCAGTCAGATATGCAGAGAACACCACCCTTATGGCAGAAAGTGAAGAACTAAAGGGCCTCTTGGTGAAAGTAAAAGAATTGAAAGTGAAAAAGTTGGCTTAAAGCTCAACTTTCAGAAAACTAAGATCATGGCATCCTGTACCATCATTTCATGGCAAATACATGGGGAAACAGTGGAAACAATGGCTGACTTTATTTTGGGAGGCTCCAAAATCAGTGCCGATGGTATTTCAGCCATGAAATTAAAAGACGCTTACTCCTTGGAAGGAAAGTTATCACCAATCTAGACAGCATATTAAAAAGCAGAGGCATTACTTTGTCAACAAAGGTCCATCTAATCAAGGCTATGGTTTTTCCAATAGTCATGTATGGATGTGAGATTTGGACTATAAAGAAAGCTGAGCACCAAAGAATTGATGCTTTTGAACTGTAAAGCGTTGGAGAAGACTCTTGAGAGTTCCTTGGATTGCAAGGAGATCCAACCGGTCCATCCTAAAGGAGATCAGTCCTGGGTGTTCATTGGAAGGACTGATGTTGAAGCTGAAACTCCAATACTTTGGCCACCTGATGCAAAGAGCTGACTCATTTGAAAAGACCCTGAGGGCAGGAGGAGAAGGGGATGACAGAGGATGAGATGGTTGGATGGCATCACCAACTCAATGGGCATGAGTTTGAGTAAACTCTGGGAGTTAGTGATGGACAGGGAGGCCTGGTGCACTGCGGTTCATGGAGTTGCAGAGTCAGACACGACTGAGCGCCTGAACTGAACTGAAAATAATTTCTCTCTCTCACTTATTTGAACTCTCCTCAAACAATATTGTTCTTTTATTTTAGCCTTAATGCACTACAGAAAGAATCACCAACTACCTACTCCTTTTTCACATTTACTAAGAAAGATTTATTTTGCAGTTGTAATAAAATTGGCAATACCCACAGGCACTTCTTAATATCTAGGCAGTGTTTATCCCATAAGAAGGCCTGTAACTTTATGATCTTTTCCTGCATGTGAGTAGTATCTCTGATTTGATATATAGACTGGATAATCTGAATTTACCTGCAGTGTTAGTTGAGTCCTTAGGGATCTTATCACCTAAAAGTCATATATCTTTTCACTTCTTGCATGTGATTGCTTAATGAACTACAGGAACCAAGTGAAAACATTTCTCAAACTACCCACATGAAAATATAAGCAAAACTGAATATGAAAATGTAATTTCTGATGTACCATTTTCCAGTTTGGAACATATATACAGACTTGCCAAGTTCCCATGAGACAAATCCCTGGATATAAGATGAGGAAAGAGTTAGTGGAATCCTTCTGTGAAGAGCATTTATATTTTCCATTTTTCCTTTCCATTTGAAGTAGAAAGTCTTCAGCTTCCATTTAAGGTTAACTTCTCTTAGTCTCAGTAACCTCAACCCATGGTCTTCCTTTTAAGAAAACATTTTCTTTTTTAGTCCTTCTCTTTGGTTATATATTGAGGGAAGGATGTTTTGAAGAGGATGACAAAGATTGAGCATACCATTTGGAAAATGAAATTGAGATGACAGCTGAGGTTTGGCAACCCTTTTCTAAGAAATTGGGAAAGTACCCTCAACTGGAAACAGCTTCTTTCTGGAACTATGCTATAATTATCACGTGGTTTATTTTTCTTTTAAAAAGAATAACTGAACAAGTGGTGGAAACTGTCTCTGTTTATAAGATTTTTTTTTCTTTTCAAAAAGAAATAAGATCAGGAACTACCCTGGTGGTTAAGAGACCATGTTTCCATTGCAAGGGGCATGGGTTTGACCCCTGGTTGGGGAACTAAGATCCTGCATACTGAATAGTGGCAAAAAAAAAGAAAAAGAAAGAAAGAAAGTTGAGGTCAAACAAGCAAGGTAACTTCAGCATCAATCAAAAATTGTTTACTGTCTCTTTTTTCTTGTAGGCAATAAGAAGAAAATAGTTGATAACTTCTTCCTAAGACTTTAGACCTCTTCTAAAATTCATTTTTTCAGCTTAATATGTATTAATCTAGCATTATAATCCTGATATTGTATGAAACATAATCATAAAATATAAATATTATAGCTTTACTTGTGACTCAGTAGATTCTGTAATTTATGTCTAGTTTCCTCTGCCCTTAACCAATAATACATAAATTTTACTCTTATAGTCAGTGTCTAGGAGCACACCAGGTTTTCCCATTTCCCATTTTCTTATTCTTTACCCTAGTGCCACAACATATTTGATCTTCAGTTTTTGATGTAGGTCACATCTTAAGTTATCCTACTCTCAAACTCTTAGAGACTGAAATTCTGAGAAATGCTTCCCTAACATTCTCTTGATGGCCTGGCATCTGTTTGTTTGGTGCTATTTTACTCTTGTTTGCAGATGTATAGCTAATTTATTAGCTAGATGAATGCACATTCCTTAGCCTGACTGCTCATATTACTGTCAAAATACAAGATCACATTCAATTAATCTTCCAAATTATTACCCTAAATAAGACCCCTGCTAATGAGCTCTTGATTTCTAGAGTTCTGTCCAATGTCAGGTTTTAACAGCATTAAATTTCCAAGTAATAGATCAAAACCCAGTACCATATAGTTTCTACCCATTTAGCCTACTTGAAGCCATTTCAGTAGTTCTGGTTTGCTAACTGCTATGGTCTGAATGAAATGGCTGGATGGCATCACTGACTCTATGGACATGAGTCTGAGTGAACTCCAGGAGTTGGTGATGGACAGGGAGGCCTGGCATGCTGCGATTCATGGGGGTCACAAAGAGTCGGACACGACTGAGTGACTGAACTGAACTGATGGTCTGAATGTTTGTGTTCCCTCCACTGGCTGATAAGCCACAGTCTCCCAAATGCACTGCCAGAAATACCCTTTTTTTCTGAGTTTGCTTATAATGGCTCACCTTCCAAGAGTGGTTTACCTCTAGCTCCATTTCTTTTCATTAGTTTCCAGAAGTTGCATTGTCTGTATGGAGGTAGTAATTGTCATATTTCTGCACGTAATATTTTCTTCTACCATTATTTTTTCCAACTTTCTGCATTCTTGTGTCTCATAGATTTCTATTGGAAGCAATACATAGTTTTATTTTTACAGTTGAATTACTTAAAGTTCTAATGCAATGGTGGTTGTCTTTCCCTGTAGAAATTAATCTGTAAAAATTCTATATATCACATAATTTCTGTTTTCTATCTGTCCCACCTCTTCTAGGCTTTTGCCCCTCTCTCATTTCTTATATATATTAGATGTAAAGAATTTATGTTAACCATTATACTTTTTTTTCTCTGTACTGATTTTATTTCTTTTGCCTTAGAAGACGTAGTATCAAGGTAATGGTGGCCTCATAGATTGAAACTGGGAGTGTTCTGCCCATTCAATTTTTTGTAATAGTTTGAGAAGGATAGGTGTTAGCCCTTCTTAATTTGTTTAGTAAAATTATCCTGTGAAGCCATCAGACTGTGCCGTGTTAGTCAAGAGAGTTCAGGCAGCTGGGCTGCCATTGGAGACCTGGTACACTTCTGGGGCGCTGGTTGAGTAAGCACCAATAGCAACCAGCAGCACCATACCTGGACCACTCCCCGAGCCTCTGCATCCCTAGATTCAGTCTTTTCCCACTTCCTTGGCTGCCTTGTGTCCAGTGACAAGCTGTGGCATTAAATGAGTAGGGCCAGGGCCTTCACTCAGGTCAGAGAGCTTGGCAAGTTGGCAGCCACTAGGGTAGACCTCCCTCTGCCTTGTCTGGTGACAAGCCAGTACCTGCTTACTCCTCACTAGTGAAGTCTGGGTTTCTCTAGCCTTTATGTCTGTCTCAGTAGTTCTCCAAGCAGACACACAAGCTTGTCTGCTCCACATAGAACCCCAGGACTGGGGCACCCAGTCTGTGTCTTGATCTGCTCACTCTTCAGAGTGAGTGCCTGACTCTACAATCTCCCCTCCCTCTTAGTCACCCACCCACCAGGGTTGCAGGTCCTGACCTGATGCTTTTCTTCCTGTTCTACCTGACTATGTAGCTATATTTTTGCAGTCTTGGTTGTACAGGAGTTATTCTGCCAATTTCCATAAGAATTACTATGTTAGTTTTCCAGAAGAATTATTCCTCATGTGGATTTGTTTTTGATTTGCTTGTGGAGGGAAGTGAGCTACATGTCCTCTTACTCTGCAATATTGACCATTGACCACTGCCCCCTCCCCACTTGTCATGCATTTTCATTCTATTTAGGTTTGGGAAAGATTTTATTTCTGTAATACATTCTTATATTTTTAAATGGTGGTGATGGTTTACTCATTAAGTCATGTCTGACTCTTGTGAACGCATGGACTGTAGCCCTGCCAGGCTCTTCTGTCCATGGAATTTTCCAGACAAGAATACTGAAGTGGGTTGTCATTCCCTTCTCCGGGGGATCTTCCTGACCCAGAGATTGAACCCATATCTCCTGCATTGCAGGCAGTCTCCTATATTGCAGGTGGGTTCTTTACCTGAACCACCAGGGAAGCAGATATTTTTAAATAGTCAATATTTAAATAGTTTTACTAATATTTTAACACTTATTTTGCCCATATCTGCCTTTGTTAACTCTTCCAGTTAGGATGAAAATATACCCTTTAGAAATTCTTTAGCTCAGTTTATTTTCTGAAAGAGTTTTACCTTGGTCATGTTCTAGAAATATATCTTTGTCACAAATTAATTTATTGCTTGGTGATCTATTTCAGCACAAAATAAAAGATCATTCCTCTGTCTTCTGGCTCCAGCTCTTGCTGCTGAGAAGCCATCTCTCAGTCTGAATGCTGTGTTCTGAAAGAAGATACTCCTTTTTACTATTTTGACTACTCTGATTATCATTTTGTCTTCATAGTCTGAAGTTTTACCAAAATGTCTCTAGGTCTGTTTTCTTATATTTATCCAGCTTCAGACTTTCTCTTAGTCTATTTGTGCTGCTATAACAAAAACTAGGTGCCTTATAATCAACTAATCAACACATTTCTTTTCACTGTAGCCTCACATGGAAGAACTCTCTCTCTCAAACCTTCCTTTTTTTTCCCTCTCTCTTTATTTATTTTTAATTGAAGGATAATTGCTTTAGAGCACTGTATTGGTTTCTGCGATGCATCAGCATGAATTAGCCATAGATATACATATGTGCCCTCCCTCTTGAGCCTTCTTCCCACCTCCCAGCCCATCCCACCCCCCAGGTTGTCACAGAGTCCCAGCTTGAGTTCCCTGAATCATATAGCAAATTCCCACTGGCTATTTATTTTATATATGGTACTATATATGTCTCCATGCTACTCTCTCCATTTGTCCCACCTTCTGTTTCCCCCTGACCCCATGTTCATAAATCTGTTATCTTTGTCCGTATATCCATTGCTGCCCTATAAATAGGTCCATCATCTTTCTAGGTTCCATCTATATGTGCTAATATATGATATTTGTTTACCTCTTTCTTACTTCCCTCTGTCTAATAGACTCTAGGCTCACGTACTTCATTAGCACTTACTCAAATGGGTTCCCTTTCGTGGTGGAGTAATATTCCATTGTGTATACCTACAGCGGTTTCTTTAACCATTCATCTGTCTTTGGACATCTAGGTTGCTTCCATGTCCTAGCTATTGTAAATAACGCTGCAATGAACATCAGCATACATGTGTCTTTTTCAGTTATGGTTTTCTCAGGGTATGTGCCCAAGGATGGTATTGTTGCATCATCTATAGTTTTACTCCTAGTTTTTAAGGAAATCTCCATACTATCTTCTTCCATAGTGGCTGTGTCAATTTACATTCATTCCCACCAACAGTGCAAGAGGGTTCCCTTTTCTCCATACCCTCTCTGGCATTTATTATTTGTAGATTTTCTGATGATGGCCATTTTGACTGGTATGCAATGATATCTCTTGTAGTTTTGATTTTCATTTCTCTAATAATGAGCTATGTTGAGCATTTTTTCATGTTTATTAGCCATTTGTATGTCTTCTTTGGAGAAATATCTGTGTCAAACCTTTCTTATAAGGGCAGACTCCTACTCAAAAGGGCTCTGCCCTCATGACCTATTTATCTCCCCAACTAGTCTGACTCCTAATACTATCACACACAAGGGTTAGGTTTCAACATGCAAATTGAGATGGGCAGAGATATTGGGTACTATAGCAATTCTTTTCACTCTGGAATGTGTGGATTGATATCTTTCACTAGTTCTGAAAACTTCTTTGCTAAGATCTTTTCTAATATGATTTTCCTCAGTCACTTTCTTATTTCCTTCTGGAACTTTGATAAGATACATACTTTGTGTATTTTATATCCATATCTCTTACAGTTCCCTAATATTTTCCATCTTTTATATTTCTTTGCTATGTTAAAATTATTTTTTCTGGCAATTCTCTGTTAGGATCTAGTGTAATTTAAAAAATTATCCAATGACATACTCAAAATGGGTAACAAAGAGAATATAATGGAGGAGTGGTTTACAAAATACAAATAGGCTCCTCTGTCTATGGGATTTCCCAAGCAAAAATACTAGAGTGGGTTGCCATTTCACTCTCCAGGGCATCTTCCCAGTCCAGGGATCAAACCCAGGTCTCCTACATTGCAAATGGATTCTTTGCCAACTAAACCACCAAGGAAGGCCTGCAAATCGGGTTAATGAAAACCATTAAGGAGTGGGAACATATTCCTGGCTTGGCAGCATCAGGAGGAACCTACCACCCCTGAGCCAGAAGAAGGAAGAAGAGTGAGTTGTAATAATCCAGCAAGACCCAGAATTCTTTTGAGGGGGCTGCCATGGTTCAGCAGAAAAGGATCCAAGTGGCTAAATCCCAACTTTCCTCTTCCCCCCAAATTTGATCTTCTAATAGTCTTCTAATGATCTCCTAATGGCCAATCTGAATTTAATAAGACATGGGGGCAATTAAGCCTAGAATGTAGAGTAAAAAGTAGAGTAGGATGGAGAATACTTTTTTAATATAAATTTATTTATTTTAATTTGAGGTTAATTACTTTACAATATTGTATTGGTTTTGCCATACATCAACATGAATCCACCATAGGTATACACGTGTTCCCCATTCTGAACCTTCTTCCCTCCTCCCTCCCCATACCATCCCTACTTTTGAAGGAGCAAGTTTCTGCTGAAAAAATCTGCTGACAGTCTTATGGAGATTCACTTGTACATAACAAATTATTTTTCTCCTGCTCTTTTTAAGATTTTCTTTTCTTTAACTTTTGACATTTTAATTAGGTGTCTTGGCATGTGTCTGTGTATAATCCTTTTATATGAAATTCTGGGCTTCCAGAATATCTTTTTCTTTTCCATGTTAGGGAAGTTTTTAGTCATTATTTCTTCAAATAGGTCCTCTGCCTCATTATTTCATTTTCTTTTTGGATAATTTGAATTTGAATATTCATCCACTTGATATTATCCCATAAATCCCTTAAATTATATATATTCACTTCTGTTTAAATTCTTTTTTCTTTTTTTCCCCTTTTTACTGCTCAGCTTGGGTGAATTTCAT
>SJYQ01000419.1:191219-203332 GCA_006410935.1 Redunca redunca | reverse complement strand
AAATCTAACTCCCTGCCCACCTTTTGTGACACCATTTTCATACATTTCACATGTATAGGTCCAAAGTCCATCCTTTTGATCTGAAAAAAATTCTGCAATCTTTGTTACACATTTTTGATGATAAATGGTATCAGCTTTTTATTTTAGGCTTAAAATATCTTTATTTCACCTTTATTTTGGAGATACATTTTTGTTGGGTGTATAATTCTATGTTGACACTTCCTTTGCTCTGTAGTTCAAAGATACTGCTCTATTGTCTTCTGGCTTCCATTATTTCTGATAAGAATTCTCTTTTTATTTGTGTTCCCCTCTTAAATAATGACTTTGAGCTTAATTGAGATTCTAAGACCAGTATGATTATAATGTATCAGCTGTTAAAATGTTTTTACTATTTGGTAATTTTTCTAATACCACAGGTCATCAGAAATTTTTTGTTGCTGTTGGTGTTTTTCCTAATCTGTTTTCATCTGGATAGACTCTACTACTATGTCTTAAAGTTCACTTATCTTTCTTTCTACCATGTCTTTTGTAGTGTTAATTTTCACTTCAGGTACTATTTTTTTCATTACTCATTGTTTAATTTTGGTTTATTTAATATCTTCAACATTTATCTACTCTTCATTTATATTTCTTCCCCTAGTCTTTGAGATATTAACCATATTTAAAATGGTTAAAACCATGATTAAATCCCTGGTATCTCAGTTGGTAAAGAATCCACCTGCAATGCAGGAGACCCTGGTTCAATTCCTGGGTGGGGAAGATCTGCTGGAGAAAGGATAGGCTACCCACTCCAGTATTCTTGAGCTTCCCTGTGGCTCAGCTGGTAAAGAATCCACCTGCAATGTGGGGGACCTGGGTTTGATCCCTGAGTTGGAGGATCCTCTGGAGTAGGGAATGGCTACCCACTCCAGTATTCTGGCCTGGAGAATTCCACGGACTGTGTATAGTTCATGGGGTCGCAAAGACTCAGACTGAACTGAGAGACTTTCACTTCACTTCACTGCCAGTTGTATTGTTTATGCCATCCTTGAGTCTGTTTTATTGACTGATTTTTCACTCAATGATGGGTCACATTTCCTGATTATTTTCATGAATGATAATTTTGAATTGAATCCTGTCACTGTAAATTATACACTATTTGATGTTACATCCTGTTATTTTCCTAAGTGAGTTCTGGGTTAAAGGTTTTTGTTGTTGTTGTTGTTTTTCTATTATACAGGTAACTGGAATCAGTTTCAATCATTTTCAGACTTGTTTTTAAATTCTGTTGAGAGATAACAGAGGGGCATTTAATACAGAGTTAACTTTGATCCTCTACTATGTAAACACCTTTTAGATAATTTTATTCAAAACTCATGTATTACAAGGTCTTTATATTCTGGCTTATGGAAGGACCAACATTTCATAGCCTTTTGTGAGCTCTAAAAATTTCCCTGCCTCCTCTGCTGTGAGTTCTTTCCTGAGAGTAACATTTCTTCTCATAGCCTAGTCTGGCATATGTCCATGGCCTGGAGGAAATCCTTCATCTCTACAGATTTTTTTTTGGTGGGCAGCTCTCTCCTTCCTGGTACTCTGTCTTGTAAATTCTAGGCACCTTCACATGCTGGTACTCATCTGTCTTCGTCAGAACAGGCGGATTTGGGTTGGAGTTAATCTCATGCCCTGGACACTGCCATCAAGTGGTATATTTCTAGTTTTTCTTTCTTCTCTGTTTCTTCAAGAATAATGGTTCTGTGTTGCCAATATTTAAAAACTCATTTCATATATTTTGTTTGGCTTTCTATGTGCTTAAGATAGAGAGTTAAATCTGGTCTCAATTGGGGCCACTGTCATAAAGGGTAGATGACAATCATTTATTTCATTTAATTTTTGTTCTGAATTTCTATCATTTTGACCTCTTCTGAAAATACAACTCAGGCATTTTTGCTTATTAATTCCACAATCTCCAACCAGACCATGCTGCAACAGGCTAAGGAGGCTCCACTGGCCTTGAGTCTCTACAGTTTCCAGGAGAGCTGTCCTTTACCCAAGATATTTCTATCAGGTCCAGGGTGTTTTAGATTTTGAATGTTGCTTGAGATCTAGAAATTTATGTTGCAGCTAGAAGCCCTTGTACCTGGCTTATAGATTAGCCTTTTTATCTGCTCTGCAAGAAGTGAATTAAAGTTGAGATTAAACATATATATCATGTAGATATTTCATTCAAGAACTATTTTTAAAGGTTCTTCTAGGTGTCAGGAATTGTTCTTGTATTAATCCATTTAATTCTCATGATAACTATTCAGTTAAGAAACTGTTACTATCAACATTTCATAGATGAGAAAATACAGCCACAGCAAGGCATAGTGACTTGCTTCCCAATTTCACAACTAGTAAATGAAGAGGAATTTTACCCAAGTAGTCTATTTCCAGTGTTAGGATTCTTAAGAACTATACACTACAGCCTTAGATACACTTAAAGCAGCATTCAGATAAGCATGTATTATCTAAAAAGCATATATTAATAAACAGCAGAATTAAAATAAGTGAATTGAGCAACCAACTAAAGTTGTAACAACTACAATAAATCCAAAGAAAGCTTCAGTTCAGTTCAGTCGTTCATTTGTGTCTGACTCTTTGCGACCCCAAGGACTGCAGTACGCCAGGCTTCCCTATCCATCACCAACTCCAGGAGCTAACTCAAATGTATGTCCACAGATGCCATCCAACCATCTTATCCTCTGTCATCCCCTCTCCTCCTGCCTTCAATCTTTCCAAGCATCAGGGTCTATTTTAATGAGTCAGGTCTTCGCATCAGGTGGCCCAGCCAAAGGGTTGGAGTTTCAGCATCAGTCCTTCCAGTGAATATTCAGGACAAAAGAAACTATAACAAAAGCTTAATAAAGCATACAAGCTTAAAGCTTAATAAAAGAAAGCATAAAAAAACTTAATAAAGTTAAAAATAGAAAATTTTAAATTAGAAATGAAAATGGANGAGAAAATTATTGAAGGACTACTCTCCAAAAGTCACTCAGAACTTTTCTTGGAGCAATTCTATTACATTTCTAAGAAATAAAAGTTTCAGTTGTATTTATACAATTTGAAGGGAGAAAAGTCTTAAAATTCTTTTTAAGGTGCTATCATAATATTGGTATCAAAACTCAAAAGTAGAACAAAACAGATAACTATAGATAATTTAGAAACATTCTAAAAAATGATATACTGTTAACATGTATGGGTTTTCTATGAATTCTAAAATTATACAAATCACTTTCTGTATTGGTAGGAAAAGCATACAGTTATCTCCATAGATATTAAAAAGGCATTTTGTAAATTTAACATCTACTCTTGGTTAAAAACTAAAAAAATAAAGAGTTGGAAAATTTCTTCGGGGAGTAATATATATCTGTATCAATATAAATATACTTTGAGAAATGTTTACTTTTCTGGATAGGTCTTAGGTGCTTGCATTCCACTTATTGGGCATATAGACAAATCTGCATGAAGGAAAATTCTCTTTCATTTTTGGTTCTCTATCAAATCATGTTCCTTGTCTTCTCTTCTCCTAGAATGTTGACTAGTACTGTTCAGAGTTAGTTTAAATTTTGACAGAACATGAGAATAGACAATGATCAAGAAACTACCATTCTTTGCCAATGAGAGAGATTCTTGAATCAAGAAATAAGCAGGAGGATAAAGAAATATAGGATAAAGCAATATACACTATCACAGCATGAATTAACTGGTTTCACTTCAGTTACTTAGAACATGAAACCCCGTATCCACAGTTGATTTTGAAGCCTATATGTGTTCCACCTCAGTATTTCCCTGGTGGCTTAGCCAGTAAAAATCTGCCTGCAATGCAGGAAATGGAAGACATGCGGGTTCAATCCTTGGGTAGGGAAGATCCCTGGAGAAGAAACTGGCAACCCACTCCAGTATTCTTGCCTGGAGAATGTCACGGACAGAGGAGCCTGGTGGGCTACAGTCCATGGGGTAACAGAGTCAGACACACTGAGTGACTAAGCATGCTCAGTATTTCCAAGGTTGCCATACTCCTTAGTTCTAATATTGGTTTGTTTCTAGTCCTTCATGTCCTTGAAATTTACTTATTCACCTTCTAAACACAACTTTTAAGTGCTGTGCAAAAACACAGCAGAAGGAGTATTTCCTAACTGAAACTTACAACTAAGAACAACCAACACTGATCATTTCCCTTTACTGATTGCTTGATGCTTCTGTGTTATGAACTACCACTTTTGAAATATATTTTAAAACAATTTAATATACTAATAAAGTATGGTGTCTCTATGTTAAACACTTAGTGTTACATTTTTACATTTTCCCTCAGCATATAGTGGGACTCACTTATTATAGTTTCTTTGTTTGAATTTTTATGACTGTTAGGGTTTGTCATCAAACTGTGCTTATATTTTTAATGGTTATATTGATAGTTTCAGGATTAACTGTAAACATACATAAATCATACCTTATGAAGAACGTAGTGCTTAAATACCCTTTCATAACTGTAGCTCATTTCATCATCTTGGCACTTTTTCTTCAGAGAACTTCTTCACTTCATGCCCAGTACCACCCACATGGGACATGAGGGTTCTCTATCTCTGATTTGCTGATAAAACCCTGAATATTATGGGCTTAAGTATATGTTGACTTGGCATTTGTTCATGTTTGTTTAGTTTTCTATGATTAGCCGCCATAAAGCTGTCTCCCACCTAATTTTACCTACATCAGTATGGTTCATTCTTAACCTCTTCACAGCTTCCCTTTTGCGGACAGAATGTGTTCCATAAAGATTCTCTTGGACTAATGATACTAGACTTCACTCTCTAAGTAAGGGTCTCTGGACAAGGTTTTCTATACGCTCAACCTACTCTGTGCATCTCTAGTCATATAAGATCTGCTATAGCTATTATCCCTTTATTTGATCCAAATTTCCTTTCACTTATCAGTCTTCTTTATGACTTGCATGTGATCATGTCCTAATGAACTGGAGACAACTTTTTTGTCTTCATTCCTTTTATTATTGGATTTATTTTTGAAAAGACAATGCCATATATAAGGGTTTTTTTCTTCAGTATATCCCATCAGCTTATTATGTGTCTTTCAATTTGATTTATTGTTGCCTCAGATGACTTTGATGCCTTGAATTTGAGCTCCCATCCCCAACACAATAACTTATGGATGGAAGTGCTACTGCTAGATGACTTGGGTTCATTAATCTATGACTGTGACACATTATTTTATGTATTCCATTTTTCATGTATGACAGACACATTATGGATCATTCTCATTTTGGTATTTAATGTGTTATTTTCACTGAACAACAAATGATGTATAATTATACATGTTATTAATTACCTACAGTTGTTTATTTCTTTAAAGAGAGTGAGAAAAAGTATAAAACAAATTCATTATTCAGAATATATGAAACTCATTGTTAGTTTCTAATCCATCCATCTCTTTTCTTTCTTAAAAGATAGTATTTTATGTGAACAACCTAAAAAAATCTCTGTTAAGATCTTACAGCTTTCTATAGATTTCAGATCTCATCTGTTGCTTCCTCACATTCATATGGGCTTTTTTAATATCCCTCAAATGGCAAAAACAGTATATTCTTTGCTTCTGTTTATGAACAGAATTTAATATCTCTAGGCTGCAAATATTTTATGTTATTTTTATACACCTAAATGTGAGCATTTTTTTTTTGTACTACTTCAGAACACTACTTTATACCCCATCAACCATGAGTTCTGTGCTTAGTCACTCAGTTGTTTCCAGCTGAGCAACCCCATGGACTGTAGCCCACCGGGCTCCTCTGTCCATGGGGATTCTCCAGGCAAGAATACTGGAGTGGTTGCCATGCCCTCCTCCAGGGGATCCTTCAGGGATCTTTCCAACCCAGGGATCAAACCAAGTTCTCCCCCATTGCAGGCAGATTCTTTACCATCTGAGCCACTAAGGAAACCCATCAACCATGAGTTCTGATGTACTTCAATTGCAGAAATAGCAGTGAGCTTTCTGAAGCAGTTCCTGGTATGCATTATAATAGCAAGGACTTTTAAATTTTTATTTATTATTGTGGCAAAAATAACATGAGACCTACCATTTTATTTATAAAGGTTGACATATATAGTATTTTAGCCATAAGCACAATGCTGTAGATCTCTATAAATTATTCATTTTGCATAATTGAAATTTTATACATGTTCAACTCATTTATTTCTCTCTCCAGCTTCTGGCAATGACTTTCTGCTTCTATAAATATTGCTATAATATATATCTCATATAAGGGAATAATCAAGTATGTGTTATTCTGTGACTGCCTTATTCCACTTAGCATAATGTTATCAAATTCATCTGTTACTGCATGTAGCAAGATTTCCTTCTTTTTATGGTTGAATAATATTTCATTGTAAGTATATAACACATTTTTCTTTCTTACTCTTTTATTCAGCATTTTCTTTCTTTTCTTTTGCCCTTCCCCTCCCCTCCACCTTGTCTTTATCCCTCCTTCCCTCCTTTCTCCCTTTCTTCTTTCCTTCCTTCCTTTTGAGCACATTTAAGATCTACCCTCCAAGCACATTTAAAGTGCATACTATTGATATAACTATAGTCACAAGGCTGTATACTAGATATCCAGAACTTAATCATCTAGTATAATTGAAAGTTTCGATAGTTTAACCGATATCATTTCATTTTTTCTTCCTCCTAGCTCCTAGTAACTACCAATATACTCCCTTGTCTTATGAATTTGACTATTTTAGATTCCACACATACATTAGGTCATGCAGTATGTATCTTTCTGTGTTTGGCTTGTTTCATCCAGTTTCATCTATTTGATCACAAATGGCAGAATTTTATTTTTTCCTATGGATGAATAATATCCCATTGTATGTATATGTGTAAATATGTTTTCTTTATTCATTCATCCACTGGTATTTCTACATTTTGGCTAATGCTGCAATTAATATGGAAATTCAGATTTCTCCCAGATACTGGTCTTAATTCTATTAGATGTGGACCCAGAAGTGGGACTGCTGAATCATAAGGTAGTTCTAGTTGTTATTTTTCAAAGAACTTCCATGTAATTGTCTGTAATGGCTGTACCAATTTACATGCCCATCAACAGTATAAAGGGTTCCCTTTACTCCACAGTCTTCCCAGCACTTGTTATTTCTTGTCATTTTGAGAATAGCCATTCTTACAGGTGATTTTAATTTGCATTTCCTTGATGACTTGTGATGTTAAGCACCTTTTCATATACCTGTTGGCCATTTGTATATCTTCTTTAAAGAAATGTCTATTCAAGTCTTTTGCCCATTTTGAAAATACGATTATTTGGCTTCTGCTATTAAGCTGTAGGAGTTCCTTACCCTGATCAGATAGGTAACTTGCAGATATTTTCTCCCATTCTATAGGTTGCCTTTTTACGGTGCTGACACTTTCCTTCCTCTCGCAGAAGCCCATTAGGCTTAAGTAATCCCATGTGTCTATTTTAACTTTTGTCACTTACGCTTTTAGTGTCACACCCGAAAAAACCATTGCCCAGATCAGTGTCAAGAAGATTTTTTCCTATGTTTTCTACTAAGAGTTTGAAATTTTGAGATTTTACATTTAAGTCTTTAACCCATGTTATCTTTTGTGTATGGTATAAAAGAAGGTCTAATTTCATTCTTTTCATGTGTATATCCTGCTTCCCAACCTATGATCTAAAAGGCTATATCAAGGTGGTAAGAATAATATGAGTGAAGATTGGGATATGAAAAACGTTTGCTATTAAATTATACATTTGACTATCTGCTATCCTTAATACATAGAGTTAGTATTTTTTGTATTTCCAGTCTCATGCAATTGAATATAGTATACTCATTCAACTTGCTAATCTTTGTCCTCAAATACCTCTGTTTCTCTTTTAAAGGCATTTTAAGTCCTTTTTAAGCTATAAGCCATTCCTGAAGTTTCCACTGAGGTACATCTTTCTTTGAATAGTTCTTCAATAACTTAGTCTCTACTCCTTCTTTTTAAACATCCTGCTGCTGCTGCTAAGTTGCTTCAGTCATACTGATTTTTTTGCCTCAGTGTTTGTTCTTCTCAACTAGATTGTGAGACCTTGTATTGACAGGTCCACAATGTATATATCTTTATATATTCTACCAGGTCCTTTATAGAGTAAACACTATAATAATATTAATCATAATAACTAGCTTTTATTAAATTCTTATTACATATCAGGCAAAAGTGAAAAAAATTGTTGTAAATGAATTTTGTGAAAAGGCAGTTACTTTCTGAATTGAACAACCCATATTAAACACTTGGATAACTTTCAGGAGTTGCAAGTTAGGCTAGAGTCAATGAAAAATAATACCATCCTCATCCCTATGCTGATATTCTGGCTGAGTTAGATGGCTTCCATAGCTCTGCGTGTTCATATTTACCAGATGTATGTCATCTACTCAAATCTTGTATCAGGAAAGCTAAGCTTCGTACATAACAGAGAATTTATGATTTAATACCAATTGGATGGGTGATGTTCCTTTGTTTGAAGTCTACCACATTCTTTTTCATGCTCTGGGTCCTTTGCTTTATGATAGTAACTGAGGAGACTCTTTCATCTTCTGGCAGCTATGCCAACAACATTGACTACTGAGAGATCTGTACAGGCCTTTTGCTCACAAGAGACAATGTTGTTCCTGTCTTCAGATGTGCGCATATGTGCAAGGAATTTAGCTAAGCTGTCAGCAGTGCTCATGTATCCAGAGGCAAATGTGAACATGCTTAAATGCCACAGGAAGATAGCCCAGGTCTACTAGATATATCTAACTACTAAGAGCTAAGGCAGTGTGGCTACTGGAGAGAGGTTGTGAAGGAATGTGCTTGATTGTTCTTAGTGGGTCTTCTGTTATTCAAGTCATTTCATATCAGTCAGATGACAAGGATGAGGAGAAGCATTTTGAATGTTTAATTAAACTGAGTTTTATTGTGCACAAATACCAACTTTCTCTAGGATACAATACTATATTTTGAGATGTGAAACAAAATTATTTTTCCCCATAATGAAATAGTGTTGAGATTCAAGTAGTTCTGAATGTTCATGCCAGTTCCAGAAACATGCTATCAAAACAAAGAAAAATATAGAAAATATTCCACAGAAACATTATTACTTCAGCTTTAATATCCAGTTAATATAGACAATAGTTTCATTGTACAATTGCATATATAATTGTAAGCCAGAATTTGACATTTATTTGCCTTATTTTATAAAGTTGTATAAAATGGATTAAATTGCAAATAAGTTAATAACTTATTTAATACCTATTTTATATCAGGCACAGATGTAGTTACTAGAGATAAAAATATCTAATTCACACTCAAGAATTTCATAGTACAATGCATAAGACAGATATATAAGCTGCTGATACAATAATATAGTAGTAAATATTTCCTTACTCACAGGCTTTACTTGTCCAATGAATTAAGATAGAAGAAAAATAACATGTTAAATAAAACAAAAATAAAATATTTCAATTTTCAGTATTACTTTTTCTCCATATATTTTAATTAGAAAAAAATAATGTGGCAAATGTTACCTTATCTGAATTAACAATTTGTAGAATTCACTGCTTACCTCTAGATTTTTCTATGTTGGCAGTAAACTGTAAGGTTGACTTTCCTTAATATTTTGCTATCAAATGTAATTATGAGAAAATAATGCAGTTAACTCTATCAGTAATTATTTATAAGATCATAATTAGTGATTATGTGATGCTGCCAAGTCCTAGGTCATGTTATTGGGTTATAGCCATTATTAATTCAACTTTTAAATTATATGTAGTAGTAGTATTTCAATATTATATTGCTGTTTCTTTAACTGGTGACACTGAGGAAATACAATAGAAAATAATTAACTACTCTCTCGGAACACTTAAAAATTAACAAAATAAAATAATCACTATGGCAACTCTGCAAATTAAAGTTTAATAACAAATTCCCCAGCAAATACTTTTGTCAGATGCTTATCATTTTCAAACACTTTATTCTGTCATGATTAGAATACTTCATGTAATATTATATGGCCTAACTTGCTGAGTCTGAAAGATAAAAACTACACATTTGGGAGATATATTCTTAACTATACTGAAATTTTTGATTGATTATTAGGCTACAATTCTATATGGTGATCATAAGTTATTTTTAAACTATAAGAAACTGTTCTCAAGGGTCCTTATTGTTATGGTTACAAATTAGGGACATGAATATAATCACAAAATGTCAACACTGAGCTTCTGCCTCCCTGGGTATTAATCTTTTTCATGGTTTTGGTTTTTGGGATTTTTTGGCTCTTCTTTGGCCACAGTTCTTGCCCTGTTCTTTCACCATTGCCACTAGTCAAGCATAGGAATATAAGCACACTTTTCTATCTCTCCATCTTCTCACTCCCTTTTAGAAATGTTTTTCTAATTTATCAGTTCTTTTTTGCTTTATCCATGGCCTTTATGAAAGACCACTTAAAGACCACATGCTTTGATATTCTAAAGATTAAGGAAAAAACTGAAAGTAGTCCATTTGTGTTTTCATTTTATATTAGTCAATGGAAAATTTAAGTACATTTTAACAGTTAAGGGATAAATCCTAGTTTCACTATATATCCTTGTGTAAGTCTTTTTAAACTTTGTGGTTTGGTTTTTCATTTGAAAAATTTGGGCTAATGAAAAAGTCCCTACGTCACTGACTTTTTGTAATGGTTAAACTGATTAACATATGAACAGTTCTCAATATTTGATATAGAGAAATACTGTATATGTTCACTATTAGTAGTAATAATGCAGTAAGTATAATAATTACTACTAAACACTCCCTCACTCCTATGTACTGTACACAGCTTTTAAGGATGCATGGTATTTATTTGTAAGAATGGAAGAAAATACATTCATTTTTATATATTGATAACTTGCGAAAAATCCTTACGGCCTGTCATTGGACTGAGCACCAGGTTTTGAGAATATCTGCTCAAGGTTCATCACTCATGATCATAGTCTTAAGGTACTGAAAGAGTTCTGTTGGCAAGTCCAGAGATTTGCTGACAAAGAAGCTGGAATCCGTAAGAGGGTGTAGGTACCAAAGCTGGCTAGTCAGGCATTTTATAGTGCTAAATCTGAAGGTCTACATTAACACAATAACTACAAGATCTTTATAGTTA
Organism: Redunca redunca; assembly: GCA_006410935.1. NCBI lineage: Eukaryota > Metazoa > Chordata > Mammalia > Artiodactyla > Bovidae > Redunca > Redunca redunca. The sequence goes on along the minus strand of SJYQ01000419.1, from coordinate 192,135 downwards.
CTCCAGGCCATCAGGAAGCCCAAGATTACTGAAGTGGGTAGCCTATCCCTTCTCTAGAGGATCTTCTGGACCCAGGAATCGAACTGGGGTCTCCTGCACTGCAGGCAGACTCTCTACCAACTGAGCTATCAGGGAAGCCCTGTTATGACCAGTAGTCAGTGAAATGAATTTTTTTTTTAAAAAAGGCTTTGGACAGCTACTTTTTTTTCCCCATTTCTTAGTTCATCCACTTTTGTTCAGTCCCTTTTTTTTTTCCCTCAATGAAAACAGATTTTTTTTTTATAAACAAACTTTTAGAATGTTGTGTAGAATCTGCCTACAGTGTGGGAGACCTGGGTTCAGCAGTTTTTGAAACAACGTTAGGTAAATGCTTAATTTCACTGACATTTTTTAAACTACAGCTTAAATTGTATTATTTATGAAGAGAACCATGCATACATTCTTTTAGTATAAATTATTGTGTACTCACTAGTGTCAGGTACTGTTCTAGGCAATGGGAATAAAAAGGTTTAGGAAACAGGTATGATCTCTTTCTGTGAAGCTTATATTCTAGTAGAATAAAATAGACAATAGGTACTTTTTGTGATTATTAAGGAAAACAAAGTAGAATTCTGCATTAAACATTGAGTAGAATGACATGGTTGGTTGGTTGATGGAGGAAGCCTTCTATTAGGAGGCAATAATAAACAAAGAACTGGATGTTTAGAAAAGGCCAACCATGTGTAAACTTCATGGATGAGTGTTTCAGAAAGAAAACAGACTGAAATACGAAAAATCTCTTAGGTAGAAATGAATTTAGCAATTTCAAAGTGCAGAATTAAATTCTTTAAGCTTCAGTTTTTCAGTACATGGAGTATGAAAAGATACAAACTATTGAAATACAGGCTGTAAACGTGATGAAGGATGCATATGTATC
>SJYQ01000419.1:159163-186173 GCA_006410935.1 Redunca redunca | reverse complement strand
AGAGCTTCTCCATCTTTGGCTGCAGAGAATATAATCAATCTGATTTTGGTGTTGACCATCTGGTGATGTCCATGTGTAGAGTCTTCTCTTGTGTCGTTGGAAGAGGGTGTTTGCTATGACCAGTGTGTTTTCTTGGCAAAACTCTTTTAGTCTTTGCCCTGCTTCATTTTGCATTCTGAGGCCAAATTTGCCTGTTACTCCAGGTGTTTCTTGACTTCCTACTTTTGCATTCCAGTCCCCTATAATGAAAAGGACATTTTTTTGGGGTGTTAGTTCTAAAAGATCTTGTAGGTCTTCATAAAACCGTTCAACTTCAGTTTCCTCAGTGTTACTGGTTGGGGCATAAAGTTGAATAACTGATATTGAATGGTTTGCCTTGGAGACGAACAGAGATCATTCTGTCATTTTTGAGATTGCATCCAAGTACTGCATTTTGAACTCTTCTGTTGACCATGATGGCTACTCCATTTCTTCTGAGGGATTCCTGCCCGCAGTAGTAGATGTAATGGTCATCTGAGTTAAATTCACCCATTCCAGTCCATTTTAGTTCGCTGATTCCTAGAATGTCGATGTTCACCCTTGCCATCTCTTGTTTGACCACTTCCAATTTGCCTTGATTCATGGACCTGACATTCCAGGTTCCTATGCAATATTGCTCTTTACAGCATCGGATCTTGCTTCTGTCACCGGTCACATCCACAACTGGGTATTGTTTTTGCTTTGGCTCCATCCCTTCATTCTTTCTGGAGTTATTTCTCCACTGACCTCCAGTAGCATATTGGGCCCCTACTGACTTGGGGAGTTCCTCTTTTGGTATCCTATCATTTTGCCTTTTCCTACTGTTCATGGGGTTCTCAAGGCAAGAATACTGAAGTGGCTTGCCATTCCCTTCTCCAGTGGACCACATTCTCTCAGCCCTCGCCACCATGACCCGCCCATGTTGCGTTGCCCCGCAGGCATGGCTTAGTTTCATTGTGTTAGACAAGGCTGTGGTCCTAGTGTGATTAGACTGACTAGTTTTCTGTGAGTATGGTTTCAGTGTGTCTGCCCTCTGATGCCTTCTTGCAACACTTACCATCTTACTTGGGTTTGTCTTACCTTGGGCGTGGGGTATCTCTTCATGGCTGCTCCAGCAAAGCACAGCCACTGTTCCTTACCTTGGACGAGAGGTATCTCCTCACCGCCACCCTTCCTGACCTTCAACGTGGGATAGCTCCTTTAGGCCCTCCTGCACCAGCACAGCCACCGCTCCTTGGGTGTGGGTTGATCTTCCTGGCTGCCGCCCCTGGCCTCGGGTGCGGGGTGTCTCCTCCCAGCCCCCGATCCTGGCCTCGGACATGAGGGTGGCTCCTCCAGACTGTTGCTCCTGACCTCGTACGCAGGGTGGCTCCTCCCAGCTGCTGCCCGTGATCTTGGACGTGGGGTGGCTCCTCTCAGCTGTGCTGAGTGTGCCGGCCATGATGAGATTTCAATTCCAGAATATATAAAAGACTCTTACAAAGATGAGCAATCCAATAGAAAGATCAATTAATTACCCGAGCAGTCAATATCTAGAAGAGGAAACATGTGTGGTCAATAAATATATGAAAATACATTCAACCTTACTATTAATGAGGCCATTCAGATTAAAACCATAATGTTCAAGAATGGGAGGGTTTGCTGGTGTTTTTACTGTTTCATATCTCAAGCTGGATGGTGGGTGCATGGTATAAGTAGTATTGTTCTATTTGCCTTACTGTATGTCTGAAGCTTCATATATATACATACACATATATATGCATATATTTATATATAAAGAACTCATGATACACATATGTATTATGTATATGTTTCATTTCATTAGGTAAATGAACACAAAACTCTTTGCAGTGTTTAATTGTCTACCACAAGCACCCTAAGAATTGTATTGAATGAGAACAATGCAATTGAATTTGCTTCTTCTCCAGAAACCAAAATTGATATAATTTGATAGACAGCCTGGTTTAGAGGAAAACTGTGCAGCCTGCGGTGCACTGTGCATTAACTGGGTGGGTGACCCTGAGGCCTGTCTCTAAACTTCCCAGACTTTGGTTTGTTCACCTGGGTGCTGCAGAAATGTTACAAAGGAATGGCACTGCCTCTTGACTTACATTGTCCTATTGTGGCTGCGTTTCCCAAAGGGGATGGGGAAAGAACTATGAGATGCTAATCAGGACTCCTTGGGACTAGAGCTCTCTTATCAAACAAGCTGGGTATCATTTATCACTGTGATTCACCATCCTTCAGGAGTGCAATTGTGCACCATGGAGATAGGGAGGGAATAGGGATGTTTGCTTGAGCGAGACAGAAGAGGGACTGGAGCTGAAACATCTCTGGTGTGTTCCCTTGTGCTGTCCCACTTCTGGCTCTGGGGCATGGGAGTCTTTTGTGTGATAGGAACTTATTCAGTCCTTTTGCCAAAGATAATAAGAGGCAGGAGAAGGGGCCAGGAGACTGTCTTTGGAGATGGAGGGCAAGTATAGCTTTGGCCTGAGAGACAACAAAGCCAGCTGCCAGCACCTGCTTCCTGCTCTGAGCTTCCCAGATGTAATTGAAATCAGGAGGGGTTCGCTCGCACCCGGGTGCCTTCTTTTGTGAAGCTAGTAAACAGCTTCAGCCTGGATTTTTATTTTTCTGCCAAAAGCAACTGCGCTGTGAATAGGTGTGCACTCCTGGGCAATTCACTCAGCCCACCCTGGCTCCTTGTTCTCATTTTTATAAAGAGGAGATTGGATGAGGTTACTTCTGAGTCTTTCTCTTGTACATTCATTTCCTAAGACATTTATGAATGTGGCCTTTCAACGGCTTTTAGGAATTGCTTGGGGACATCAGTGTACAAGTTTTCAGCAAGGAAATGGTTCAGTAAGACATTCGTCAACAAAATAATTATTGAGGCCCCACTCTGAGGAATACTGTTTTCAGTGCTGGAAGGACAGCAGGGAATAAAAGTAGAAAAGTCCCCTTGCTCGTGAAGGTTAAACTTTAGTAAGAAGAGATAATCTACACCAACTCCACAACTACTGATTTCAGGCATGTGTGTGTATGTTGCTCAGTCATGTCCGTTTCTTTGCAACCCCATTGACTGTAGCCTTCCAGGCTCCTCTGTCTGTGGGGTGTTCCAGGCAAGAATACTGGAGTGGGGTTGCCATTTCCTCCTTTGGGGGATCTTCTCGACCAAGGGATCAAACCCATGTCTCCTGCATGGCAGGCAGATTCTTTACTGCTGAGCCACTGGGGAAGACCTCAGGTCATGTTAAGTGCTAAGATTAGGAAAACAGGTTGTGTGGACAGAGTGGCCACAGGGTTTTTTTTGTGCAGGAACTTTGGGGAAGGCCTCTCCATGAGGCCATTGGAGAGGAGGGTGACCCATTCTTGGTGGGAAGAGCATTGTAGGTAGAGGAGAAGATTTGTGCAAAGGCCCCAGGTAGGGGCTGTGTCTGTCTAGTTCAAGGAGCAGCGTGCCAGTGGGGGGAGGGTGGCTGAAAGTAACATGTGGGAGCCAGTGGGAGGCGGTGAAAATTCTGAATTTCATCAGAATGGGATGCTAACAAGAGAATGAACCTTTGAATAAAGTTTGGAGAAAATATTCATCTGGCTTTTGAGAGAGGAGTAGTCTATAAAGGCAGAAACAGGGGTGGGGGGTTTGGGGGTGTGCGGGGTCCCAGCTGGACATGACACAGTGGCCTGTGAGAGAGATGATGCAATGAGCAGGCACTGGGGTGAGATTTTGAAAACTTCCCAGGAAGGACTCCACTTGGCCCAGGTATAGTCAGAGCGACAGGATTCTACCACCAGCACTCCTCCTTGAGACCCAAAGCTAAATAAGAAAGGGTGACTGAGAACAGTGGAGGTGACACTGCAGAAATAAAACAAACCAAAAACACGATGGGATGAAGAGCAAGAGAGAAGATATGAAAGCTAGGAGCTGTGCTCTGAATTATTTCCTCTCACAACAATTAAAATTTTTTTAAAAGAATATTGGGTTGCTGCACAATAATTCTTCCTGTGATATCACCAATACATTGACAGGCACTGATTACTTCTCATGTCCCGAGTGCTGGGTGAGGGAGGTGGGCTCATGGATGTGAAGACAAGAGGGAGTTAAGAGTATAAAGCTGCTCTCAGGACTCCCCTGATGGTCCAGTGGTTAAGACTTGCCTTCCAACGCAGGGGGTACAGATTTGATCCATGGTCTGAGAACTAGGGTCCCACAGGCCGCAAGGTGAGGCCAAAATTAAAACAAAAAATATATTTTAAAAGGCTGGTTTCCATTCTTCCTTGAGTCTTGGAATGGTGCCATCTCCAAACTTCAAAATGGCCATCTGATTCACGGCTTCCTTTATTTCTTTCTGGTTGGGAAAACCCTTCCTTTCTGCTCTCAGAAAGTGCATAATCCACAGGACCCAGTTCACACTGAAGCCGCTGTTGTAGGAAAAGAGGGAGGTATTCCTAGGCTTGCCCCACATGCTGTGGAAGTGCATGGAGCCTGGGAAATCAGGCAGAGGACTTAGGCTGCGTGTGGAGCAAGGGGTACTGAGTGGTGAGGCAGAGGCAGCATTGAGCAAACAGGGCCTGGGGGGTCACGGGAGATCTGGATGGCAGGCAGGCAGAGGCAGAGACCCTCGGGAGGTCACTTTACCCTCGCTCCTCTGGTGCTGGCCGTGAGCATAAAGTTCTAATCTAAACAAATCTAAAAGTTCTCTTAGGAAAATGGAAGGAACAACGTCCATGGAATGCAAAAAGAAAAGCAGTGTATACTGGCCAGGCCTTCAGTGCTGCCGTATCTTAATGTCTAGCTTCTATGTGCTGAGATGCACCCAGGGCCTGTTCTTGCTCTTTACAGGCATTAGCTCACTGACCGCTCTGAACACTCCCATTTTGCTGATGGGAGCACTGAGGTGCAGAGAACTTATATAATGGAGCCAGGACTTGAACCTAAACAATCTGACTCTAGATGCCAAATTCTTAGCCACCTTCCTTCCCATGGGGAGTTCTGAGAGCTGGAAATGTGTACCTTTGGTAGTTTCTCATGCTTCAGTTTTGAGAAACGTCAATTCCACATAATTCTTTTACTCCCCAGTGGGGCACTGGGTTGGAAATCACAGACATTCTTTATAAACATGTCACTTCAATTTGGGTGCCCCTCTCTTACTCCATCTTTGATGAAACACTGTTAATAACATGTGTAAGAACATACATGGAATGTGCTGAGACATATATGTATTCACATGAATGCACACATATAAGATGGAGTAGGAAATGGCAACGTACTCCAGTATTCTTGCCTGGAAAATTCCATGGACTGAGGAGCCTGGAGGGCTATAGTCCATTGGATCACAGAGTCAGACACACCTGAACAACTGAGCATGCACACACACAAGAAGAACATCCAATGATACCCAGTGGCCACTGGGGAAATTCTTTGTGTTATCAGGAGATGGCCGGGTTCTAGTTTTTAACCTCGTCCTTCACTGGCTTCTGCCTCGTCAATATGCCATTAAATGGTGGCCATTTCCCAATCAGAGCCTCATGAGAAGCAAGACCACAATCCTGCAAGCTTGTGACTCTGGTGCAAAGACAGCAGTGGCTGTGTTTGATTTGTGGTCCAGGTTAGACCTTTACCTGTAAATGTGTTGGGTATTTAGGACTCTAAAGAGCTGAAGAGCAGCTTGTTTGGAAGAAATGCAAGCCCACTTGTATTTAGATTCTAAACACCTGCATTTGAAGAAGCATAAATAAACAGCGGGTGCTTTTCTGTTTCCTGAAAACACAGTGCCAATCTTGCCTTCATTAGCCATTTTTGCAGGTTTTAACATCTATGGTTGCTTAGACTGAAGGCGATGCTTCATCAAACAAATTTGATTCAGTTTCTTCCGAATATTCCAAAAGTGTTTCTCATTCCTGTCTGCCGGGGTCTAGCCCCAGTGGATCCAGGGTAATTTAAAGGGGAGATGGAGTTGGCGTCCTAGGAAAAAGATATTTAATTAGAAATATAAACAGAGATTAGAAAAGAATAGTGTAGTAGGAAAATTAGTGGAGAAAAAGAGGCTGAATAACTTGGTTTACGTGGAATACCAATAAAACCTCGAGATAAGAGGTTTGCATCACCTACGTAGGCCACCATCACCAGCTTGAATAGTGGAGGGTGCCCCGCCTTGGGGTCCCTCTTGCGTGGGTCTTAGAAGCCAGGGCAAAATTAGCAGGCTTGGTGAGCACCCACACTCCAGATGGGAATTCAGCCAGAAGGGAAAAGAAAGAACGACACGGGGGAATCAGTCTTTCCAGAAACGGATCCATTTTCTTTATTTGCAGGTTTGCTTATATACTTTTTGTTACACATAGAGACAGAATACAGAGTCACACGGGGTCAGCAGACCTGACCCTTGTCAAAATCAGGTGCTTCATATAAATGTATACAAAGGTCTTAGGGGTTTTACATCATCTTCTGGCCATGAGGCCTGCTGACATTTTATGGCCCTTTCTGATAATGGTCAGTCAACCAGAAAACTTATTTTTTCCAGGGGTGATTTTTTCTTAAACCAGGCGCCACCCTCTGAAGGTACCAGATAAAGTTGCATTCCTATAGAGTGAGGGTGTAGTGGGTTACAATTAAGAAGGGAATTTACTTAGCCTAAGGTTTAACATGATTAATCTTAAAGGTTAATACTTATTTCTCTTATATGTTAATTATATTCATTAATGTGTATAAGGGCAAGGAATATGGAGACTTAGCAGCAAATATTGGCCCAACAAATGAAAATCCTTCACCAGTATAATTTCTAACCAACCCACTATACTAATAATTTCTAACTTCTCAAAAGAATCTGTATTTAGAAAGTTTAAAGCATCTTGTGCCTCTCACAGTTGGGAGACTGTAAACAATCACATGTGGCCGGATGAACCTGTTCAGGCAGGCAAGAGCAACTTCAGAGGAGTTTGTAAGTTGAAGCACTCTTGTCACACCCAGGAATTTTTATTGACTGGAGCTGCAAGTTAACTCCTTCTCCAAGAGAGGTAGTGGGGGACAACCCCCCATAAAGTCAGAGGTGTAGGTGAAAGCATAAAGCAGTAAAGTAGGCAGACTCTAGTTTTGGGGGTAGATGCTCGGGAATAGGGGGCCTCCTGAGGTTCGATCCCGCCTTTGCATATGCCGAGCCTCCTTCCTCATGACCTTTGCCACGGGCAGAGTTCCTCACGCTGGCTCCCGGCACCTCTGCTGCTGCTACTGCTAAGTCACTTCAGTCGTGTCTGACTCTGTGTGACCCCATAGATGGCAGCCCACCAGGCTCCCACATCCCTGGGATTCTCCAGGCAAGAACACTGGAGTGGGTTGCCATTTCCTTCTCCAATGCATGAAAGTAAAAAGTGAAAGGGAAGTCGCTCAGTTGTGTCCATCTCTTCGAGAGCCCATGGACTGCAGCCTACCAGGTTTCTCCATCCATGGGATTTTCCAGGCAAGAGTACTGGAGTGGGGTGCCATCACCTTCTCTGGTCATTCCTCTAGATCTACTCAAATCCACAATTTGTATTATTGAGATTCGAAAAGAGATGGTCTTCCAGGAAAAATCAAGAGAAAAATGAACAAGACTTACCCCAGTACCATACATATCCCCAACAGGCAAGCCTTTAATGCAAGCAGCTTGTTGGAGTGGAAAATTCTGTAAGTTAAAAAAAAAAAAAAAAAAAAGGAAAACTTTAAGAGATCTAAATATCACTTTCTTCTTATAGTAGATATATATACCTACTACTGGGCTTCCCACGTGGCACTAGTGGTTAAAAAAAAAACAAACACCTGCATTGCCAGAGACAAAAGAGACATGGGTTTGATCCCTGGGTCAGGAAGATCCCCTGGAGGAGGGCATTGCAACCCACTCCAGTATTCTTGCCTGGAGAATCCCCGTGGTCAGAGGAGCCTGGCAGGCTACAGTCCATAGGGTTGCAAAGAATCAGACAGGACTGAAGTGACTTAACTTGCACGCAGTGTATATGTCAATCCCAACCTCCCAATTCCTCCCCCCACTCCTCCACCTTGGTGTATATATGTTTGTTCTCTGTTTCTCTGTTTCTGCTTTGCGAAGAGCTACTCTTTAGAACTGAGATCCGGCAGTGCTAGACCTTCAGGATGAGAGGTGGATGTTGGAGAAACTGACCACAGCATCCCATTTTAGCCTGTTTACCCTGAGGTCCATGCTCCTGGATCCATGAGAAGAGAAGAACCAGTCTCAAAGCAGGTACCTTGTAGCACAGTGGTAATGTGATTGATTGGCCTGTTTCATTATTATATGTTTATTATGTTTGTGAACCATGTTTAGTTTTGCAGTTTTCTGAAATGAGGGGCACTTAACAACTCATTAAATTTTTGAAAGAAATGAAATCTGTTCACAAAACTAATATATGTATTAGAAAACTAATATGTTTACAGAAACAAATATATATTCATAATATGGATTAAAAAACTAATATATATGTATGCTTAGTCGCTCAGTCGTGTCTGACTCTTTGCAATCCCATGGACTGTACCCCATTAAGCTCCTCTCTCCGTGGAATTTTCCAGGCAAGAATACTGGAGTGGGTTGCTGTGTCCTCCTCCAGGGGATCTTCCCAACACAAAGATCGAACTCAGGTTTCCTGCACTGTAGGCAGATTCATATATGTATAGAAATGCATTTATATTTCTCTAAAGCAGTTTTCCCAAGTCCCTTTCATTTGTCCATTTCCCATATTAATTAGAAGAGGAAACAGATAATATAGACTAACATTACATGCATGAACAGATGATACAAAAGTAAACTCCATTTATAATTAGTTTACTTACTTGCCTTCATTTTGCTTAAATAAAATGTAATTAAGTATTTTGTCATTTGTAAATGAAGTCTTGGGCTTCCCTTGTAGCTCAGTTGGTAAAGAATTTGCCTTCAGTGCAGGAGACCCAGGTTCAATCCCTGGGTTGGGAAGATCCCCTGGAGAAGGAAATGGCAACCCACTCCAGTATCCTTGCCTGGACAATCTCATGGACAGAGAAGCCTGGTGGGCTGCAGTCCATGGGGTCGCAGAGTCGGGCACGACTGAGTGGCTAACACTTACTTACAGAAATCACTGAAGGGGTACTGTAAGTGTAAATGAAGTCTTGGCTATAATTGTGCCTTTATATCCCTAAGTAAGTGAAGTGAAGTGAAATTAGCTCAGAGAGTTAGACTATAAAGAAGGCTGAGTGCCGAAGAATTGATGCTTTTGAACTGTGGTGTTGGAGAAGACTTTTTAGAGTCCCTTGGACTGCAAGGAGATCCAACCAGTCCATCCTAAAGGAGATCAGTCCTGGGTGTTCATTGGAAGGACTGATGCTGCAGCTGAAACTCCAATACTTTGGCCACCTGAAGTGCAGAACTGACTCATTTGAAAAGACCCTGATTCTGGGAAAGATTGAACCAGGAGGAGAAGGGGACGACAGAGGATGAGATGGTTGGATGGCATCACTGACTCAATGGACATGAGTTCAAGCAGACCCTGAGAGATAGTGAAGGACAGGAAAGCCTGGCGTGCTACAATCCATGGGGTTGTAAAGATTTGGACATGACTGAGCAACTGAACTGAACTGATCCCTAAGTAGGTCATTAAAATATAACCTGGCATTTTCCTTGTTGTTCTTTAGTGTACTGAATTTGAATTACAGCTTGGCATTCACACTTTCTCTTCCCATTCCTATATGCATGTCTACTCAGTGGTGTGTTGTTAGCATTACACAGTGTTTAATGTTTAGATTTGTTTCATCTTGTATTTCAAACACACCTATCATTTTAATTTTACCACAGAGATTGTAAACTATAAATCTGAATTTCTAACATCCTTAAATTACATGCAACAGCCTCAGATTTAATTGTTCAATTATCCTGAAAGCTTGATATTATAGTTATAAGCAACAACAGAAAATTTGGTCATTGGTTAGCTATTGCTGCATAACAAAACACCCTAAAGTACATGGGCATAAAACAGCTCTTTTATTTGGGCTGTGAGTTCTGCGGGTCAAAAATGTGGACAGGGCATTGTGGAGATGGCCTGTGTGTGTTCCAGGATGTTGGGGATCTTAGCTGAAAAGACTGGAAGGAGACTTGTCTTGATGGCGGGGCTGGAATGACCTGGAGGTATACCCATTCAGCTGTCCAATGGTAAAACTGGCTGTTGGCTGGAAAATCACACAGGACCTGTTCATACCATTTCTCTGATGGAGCTGCTGTGAGTTTCTGTACAGCATGGTGGCTGGATTCCAACAGGAGCATCTCAAGAGAGCAGCTGGATACTCTGTCACCGTTTACAACCTAGCCTTGCAAGAACCATGGTGCTGCTGCTGCTGTAGTCACAAAACCTACCCAGAGTCAAGGAGAGGGACAGAGACCCTGTCTCTCCATGAGAGGAGTGTCAAATCACCATACAGGAGGAGTATATGCGGAGACATTGATGTGGCCGTTTTTGAAAAATGCAATCTAACCTCACACGTGTAGTTTATTTTGAAATATATATATATACACATATATATATATATTACTAATTCTCTGGCATTCTCTCCTGAGCAGCCTGCCGTCTTATCCATAATAAATATCCAACAAATTCTTTTCAAATGTTTAGTGTCTAAAAAATTACTGTTCTTGAGTTGCTACAATTGAGTCGCATACTTGTGCAAATCTTTGCTGGTATGAGCTTAATAATAAGCTCTAAATTAGTTATTCCAAGAGTGAGATCACATTCACATTCTATTCATCTTGATTGAGACTTTTCAGAGTACTCAACCTCATTTTATTTTTAAAAATATCTTTTTATTCATATTTCATTGTTTTATGTGACTTTTAAACAGCTAGCATATTTCAGAAATTGGGATAAACAAGCTTGGGAACAAGCACAGCTGACTCTTGGTAAGAACAGGACTCAACTACTGGAAGCAAGAAAGGACAGGGTGCTTAGAAAGTATTCCTTAATAGCTCATGTTGACCCATGAACAGCAGATATAAATACTATTCTCCAGGCAAGTTAGACTCAGCATTTCTTATTCCATTTGTGAACTGTCTCTGGAGCAGAAATTACCAGAAATGTAGCTATCTATTATGTGAGGACAAAGTTGCTGGCTCACATTTTATGTGTATAAATGTGTTGATGTTTTTTGGACATTAGCTCCCAACAAACACTAGGGCTCCAAGTTTCCTCATATGCTGTTTTCAGGAAAATACATCTTTCAAGTTATAAAAATTAACCATTAGCTAGAAATGGGCAGCAGAGGTAAAAAGAGTTGGGAGGACTCATCAGGTGTTGTTGGATGCAAAGATGCCTCAGGAACCTGGCTTCAGTGTGTGCTTAGCTATTTTCAGATCGAATTTGTTTTCCAAGCAAAATCGAGGCAAAATCCTAAATTCCTCTCCAAGCCTCTTTGGAAATAAAACACTCACATGTGTCCTTTTGTCTGCGGTCCAAACCAACAATGATGCTTCTGCCAATTGCTATGGTTTAAACTATTATGGTGAGCAAATGAAACAGTGACAGAAATAGAAACTCCAATTAAAAGATAAGGCTGTACCAGATCACTCTTGTTCTGCATCCACTCTACATCCTAAGCCCTATGATACCCAAGGTAGCTCAGGGACAACATGCTGCACATGTTAAACCATACTACTGTTCCCTCCTCTTTCTTCAAACACATTACATTAGCAGCTGAATTTCTTCCTTGTGGGAAACAGGAAGAACTGATGTCAGTGAAGCATGAAGTTATATTAAAGTGACTATGAAATATGTATTAAAATAAATGTGCAGAAATTGCAGACATAGTGTATATTTCACATAGTGTTAAACAATCTATTTTAACAAGAACTTCAAAAAATAATGTGTAGTAAAGCCACCCAGTTCTTAAGGATATTGTTCAGGAAAATGTTTACAAATTTAAATTTTGTGGCTAAAGTCTTGCCTACAGTCAGTTTACAGCCACTGAATAAAAAGAATATCTGCTAAATTGTGAGACTATAAACAGATCTATTTGCAAATGGCTTGGTTCATCAATATCTTTAAAAAAAAATTGTCATGGACGTATTCACATGCAAAAACTGCCTAATTTAGAATCGAAGCCAAATTATAGTTAATATAAAAATGCTCTTACTGAATTTCATAACAGTAAACTCAAGCGTAATTATGTTGATTAAAACCTCACGTTTATGAGAAAAATATATTTCATTTCAATGAAAATGTTTTTCTTGTTTTTATTCTCACTATAAATAGTAAAGCCATGTAATATTAAAAAATCAGAGACTGTAGAAAAATGTAAAATAAAACTGAAAACTAATCTATAATTCTATCACTTAGTAGTGATTCCTTTTAATATATAGGTATATATCCTTCCAGGCTTCCCCAATGGCTCAGCAGTAAAGAGTTCTCCTGCAATGCAGGAGCCATGGGAGATACAGGTTTTATTCCTCGGTCCAAAAGATCTTCTGGAGGAGGTCATGGTAGCCCATTCCGGTATTCTTGTCTGGAGAATCCCATGGACAGAGGACTGGTGGGCTATAGTCTGTGGGGTCACAAAGAGTCAGATATGACTGAAGTGCCTTAGCACACACACATGCGTATATCATTTCATACAATTTTTATGAGCATACCACACATACTCACACATAAACACAATTATTAAGGATACCATGCTATAAAAAACTGTTTGGTTTAAGTTTATTTTTAACAGTATAGCATGAACAGCACTTCTTAATCAATACATTTCAGTTCAGTTCAGTTGCTCAGTCGAGTCTGACTCTTTGTGACCCCGTGGACTGCAGCATGCCAGGCTTCACTGACCATCACCAACTCCCAGAGTTTACTCAAACTCATGTCTATCGCATTGGTGATGCCATCCAAACATCTCATCCTCTGTCGACCCCTTCTCCTCCTACCTTCAATCCTTCCCAGGATCGGGGTCTTTTCAATACATTTAGAGACAGATTATTATTTGCAATTACTGCATGGTTATCCAAAATATAAAATACATCTACTTACTTCATAAATAACTTCTTTTGGGAAATCTAGATTACTTCTCAAGATCATTTTAACAGCTAATTATTCTTAAATGTTTTATCTCAAAAATTGTATTGGAACTTAGAACACACTGTTCAAAATTTCAAAGAAGTAGCTAAAATTTAACTTCATTACTTTTTTTACTCTGAGTCATGATTTTATTTATATTTACATAGATCTTATTTTTCTACCTTACATGAACAGAGAGAATCAGACCAGCACAGCATCAAAGAAAAAAAAAAAGTCACCTAGTCCTAGTGCTAGCCTTGTCTAGTATCTGGCTTTCTTTTTTCCTTAGAGAATGAGTATGCTGGCATTTTGCCCCCTGACATATCTTGTTGTAATAGGATCATGGAACTGAAGTTCCTAATAAGAACCAAGACACAATATAAATGGAATCCCAAATGAAGTATGTGTCATTTAGTAAAGAAAATAGAAGACAATTCATTTCAGAATTTCCTGGCAGCTTGTCTAGAGTATCAAGAGTGTGCAGAGGTAGAGAGGGTTCTTTGATGAGTACTTTTCAGAGAAAACTCCTTCTGGGAGGTGTAGAAAGGTTAGTGATCCTTCCACCTGAACCCTAGTTGCTTGAGAGGAGAGTTCAGTGGGACCCCTCAGAGAACTTGAGGTGCATCCCCTGAATTCTGCAGGCCCAGCAGCTGACAGTCTGCCTGCTATCTGGAGGTCAGGGAAAAGCTGGTGGGATCCTTTGGTGGTCATCACTGAGTAGCTCTGCAGTGGGAGGCATGTGTCCTTCCTTCACCACTGGACACAGCATGTATTACTGGCTCCCATGGACCAGCTATTGGCCCTGGAAGAAAGAGACCCTAATGGAGCCATTTCAGGTCTTGGGCCAGAGGACCACCTTGAAGAGATGATGAAACCCTCAATGGTGAGCTTGTGCTCCATGGCCTGGACCTGGGGTGTGTTGACTTAGAAAATATTCACAATCTAAAAGAGTTAGGACTTCAATCCCAGGATAGAGTGTCTCAAGTGACCCTGAGAGAACTGCTCTGAGGAAGCTATATAGAAGTTTGCAACAAAGGGCAGGTAGTCTGAATATCAAAAGGATTTTGTGAATTAAGGAAAACCAGATATCTTAAGGGGTTTCCCTGGTGGCTCAGTAGTAAAGGATCTGCCTGCAATGCAGGAGACCTGGTTTTGATCCCTGGGTCTAGAAGATCCCCTGGAGAAGGGAATGGTAACCCACTGTAGTATTCTTGCCTGGAGAATTCTCTGTAATCTGGCGGGCTACAGCTCATGAGGTCACAAAGAGTTGGCGGTGACTGAGCTGACTAACACTTTCACTTTCAAATATCTTTAGTGCTTTTCTGTATTTGGGAAGATGCAAGAGTCTTTGCTCACTGAAATCATTCCTTTCATATGCATCTCAGCTCTCAGCTATCTGGGGCTAGTGTCCTGCATTTTTCCATAGTGCTCACAGCAGGGAGTGACTGCAGCCTAATGGCTGCTGGATTGCAGGTATTGTTCTCCTTCCTGGTTGCCCTCAGAACTCAGAAATTCACATTTGGAGGGCCTAAATCGCTGATGACTGTGACATCCTTATTTATGGATATGACAGGAAATACTGTACAGATGTCTGTACAGAGGAGAAGCACGGTCCTCATTTGAGATCTGCATCTGGAAGGACCTGCAAAGGTGACTCCAGAGAGACATTGTCAGATGTGGGCTCTCACAAGCCCAGTTCTGCCCAGGGCCAGTCCCAGAGGGGCAGACTCTGTAGCCAGCAGTTGCAGGAGGAAAGAACAGTGTGAATCAGGAATGGAGAGGACCACCCCTGAAACCTGACAGGCCGAGTTGGGAAGTGGGAGATTTGACACTTAGTCACCAAGTTCAGATATTTCATTACTGTCAAAGGAGTGCTTCTGTCTTCTAAGTTGAATCTGTGTGTCTTATTTAGTCAAAGTCCCTGGGATTTCCCAGGCAGGAATACAGAAGTGGCTAGGCATTCCCTTCTCCAGGGGATCTTCCTGATCCAGGGGTCAAACCCAGGTCTTCGTGGCCATAAAACTATGTATTGCCTAATTCATTAGACCTCTCCAATCTTTACCAATAGAAAGGGAGTCTACTTCAAGGGGAAATGGCAAAAAACATTAAATTATGTTTTGAGTATATCCTGTGAATGGTGCATGTTCAATGGACTGGTCGCCTGCTTTTTGGTGGTTTCCAACTAAAAACACTGTTAGGTCTGCAGCAGATCTGACTGTTCCCAACATTGTCAAGTGATGTTGGTAGGGGGGAATCACCATTTAAAGCCTCTCCTGTAATCAATTAAAAGACTCTAAGAGGCAAAAGTTGTACTTTAGAAAAACCTGGAGAACATGGTATACACCAGTTGGATATTCTTGGTGAAATGCAGTTTATGTGACTGGGATGAAAATAATGTTTCTTGTCAAAGAACAATTCAGAGACATTTGTTAGTTTATTTTGCAGGCAGATTGTTTACTCACATGAGAAGGAGCCACTTGGCAGACTGAGCCAAGGAATGAAGGCAAAAATAGGAATCAAAGACAGAAGGGAGAAAACGAGACTGTTTCAGTCTGGGAACATAAATTTTGTGTGCACTATTTTTGCATAAACTGATTATCTGGAAGCTAGCAGAGAGAGGTCCATCTGGGCAGATTGTTTTTGAAGAGGCCAACTGGGGGCATCAAAGATGACAATTTCCATTGTTCAGGAATTCACCAGAAAGCCCTGGAGGTTGGGCTTGGGCCATCTTTCTGAAGTGTCTGCCATGTTCCTTCCCTTAGGCCCTCTTTCTGGTTCAGCCACACCTGTACCACGGGACCTGGTAGAATTCCTCCCCATGGCCAGCCTCCTCCAGAGCCTTCTGTACATTCTAAGAAGGTCTCCACGTCTTTGCATCAACAAGGAAATTAGAGGGGAAAACCAGAGATGTTCCTAAAGGCTAAAATGTTTCTACATTAGAGAGAACTGAGAGTTTTTCCTCTCTCTAAAAGAGTGTATCTTGGCAGAGCAGGAGGGTAGGAGGGGGCAAAGGCCACAAGATCAGCTTGCATTGACTTCAGGAGAAAGCTTTAGGGAGGTTTATTTAAAAGGATGACTACAATTTGGGGGCAGTTGCTGGGAGGTGGCTGTGGGGAATGAGTATGGATTGAGGGGGCATTTTTACTGTTCATAATGTGGTATATTTCCCCTGTGGTGTTTTCCAAGAGTTATGCAATAAAGACTTAAATTGCTTTTCCATTCTTTTGTAGCTCTTTTGAAAGCAATGCTGTGCTGAAAAAGGTAATGAAAAGAGCCAGGTTTATTCTAGTTATACATATTAAAGATTGTCTAAGTCTTCAGTAAAGACACCTTTTTTTTTTTTTTTATCTAGCATTCACCAACCTTTTTTGAGCTTACTATCCTATTTTTAGAAAATGTGATTTCATATGTAATTATTTGGAATACACTTTGGGAAATGTGATTCCTGGCTCACATTATCTCAAGATAGGTCAAGAATTTAAAAAAAAAAATAAAAAATCACTCTCCCCAATTTAATTTAACAGAGCCATATAGAGTTTAATGGGAGGGACAACTGTCCTTAGTGGGACAGCATCTCCCCAAATTTGTGTCCTTCCTGGATCTTCAAGAAGTGAACTGATTTGGAAATAGGATCATTGCAGTTGTAATTAGTTAAGATGAGATCATATTGGAATAGGATAAGCCCTTAATCTACGATTTACATGTTACATGAGGCAAAAAAACACAGAGACATACATTCTCGAGAACACCCTATAGGGGTGGAGGCAGAGAAGGCAATGATGCAGCTAGAACCCAGGAACAGCACGGATGCTCCAGCACCAGAGGCTAAGAAAAGGGCGTGGAACAAATTCTCCCCTCTAGTCTTCAGAAGGAGGAGGGCTCCTTGAGCCCTTCCTTCCTAGGATAGGCTTTCCTCCATATCCTGCTTTAGCTCCTCTCTGAGATATCTAGATAAGAGATATTTGTGTATTCATACACGTTCAGGCATGTCCGACTCTTTGTGACCCCATGGACTGTAGCCTGCTAGGCTCCCCTCTCCATGGAATTTTCCAGGCAAGAATACTGGAGCAGGTTGCCATTTCCTCTTCCAGGGGAGCCTTCCAGACCCAGGAATGAACCAGAGTCTCTTTCTTCTCCTGCATTGGCTGGCGGAGTCTTTATCACTGTACCACCTCAAAGCCCCTATTTGATGCAGATTTCCTGAGTGTGGTTTTGCAGAAGTGAAACCCCCCCACCAAATGGAAGATGTTAACTTCTTGATGACCAAGAGCACACAGCTCCAAGCCTCCTGGAACCTAAGGACTGATAAAGTTCACCCCTGTGACTCTATCCTGCTGCTTCACCTTCAGCCAATCTGAGGATTGTGTACAAACTGATCACAAACCCTGTGACCCCCACACCCAGCCTCACCTGGTTTTTAAAAGTACTTTGCCAAAACAGGAATTTGAGTCTTCTCAGGGCTTGAACCACCTACCTGTCTGCTGCATAAGTGAAAGTGAAGTCAGTCAGTCGTGTCCGACTCTTTGCGGCCCCATTGACAGTAGCCTACCAGGCTCCTCCATCCCTGGGATTTTCCAGGCCAGAGTACTGGAGTGGGTTGCCATTTCCTTCTTCAGGGGATCTTCCCAAGAAGATCTTCCCAACCCAGGGATCAAACTCTGGTCTCCTGCATCACAGGTAGACGCTTTAACCTCTGAGATATAGTAAACATTTCTCTGTTCCCAACACCAAAGTTTCAGTTTGTTTGGTCTCATTGTGCATCAGGCAAACGAATGTTAACACTGACACCTTTTTTAAAAAAAAGTCTTTATTGAATTTGTAACAACACTGCTTCTGTTTTATGTTTTGTTTTCTTGGCCATGAGGCATGTGAGATCTTAGCTCCCCAACCAGGGATTGAACTTTCACCCCCTGCAATGGAAGGTGAAGTCCCAATGAGCTTCCTTGGACCACCAGGGAAGCCCCTTGGTTTCAGATTCTAGCCTCCAGAACTTGAAAGAGAAAATTTTCTGTTGTTTAAAGTGACACAGTTTGTGGTCATTTATAAGGCAGTCCTAGGAAACTGAGATGATAGACAGGTCTCAAATTAAAAGATACCTGATTATGCAAACTTAAAGATCCCAGCAATAGAAAGTAATGGATGCATAAAAAAAACACAGATGAATCTGGGAATAGTTGTGAGTGAAAGAAGCCAGATAAAAAAGAGTGCATACTATATGGATCCATGGGTATAAAATCCTAACAATTTAAACAACCTACAGCAACAGAAAGCAGGTGGTTTTCTGGGGACAGAGCTGCAGGAGGGCACAGGAGAAGGGTTTACAAAATGCATGGAGAACACTTCAGGGTGATGGATATGGGTTGCTCTCTTTTTTAACATTTTTAAAAATTTATTTGATTTATATTTTTTGGCCACTCAGCAAATGGGATCTTAGTTCCCTGACCAGGGATGAAACTCAGGTCCCTTTGCAGTGGAAGCCCCAAGACAGGGAAGTCTCCAGCAAATCTCTTGACTGTCTTAGCATGTGTATATAACACAACATCAAAACTGCCTACTCTGAATATGCCCAGTGTTTTATGTATGATAATTATATGTTAATAAAGTTCTGTGAAATGAAACAAGGTAGGAATTCATTGCTTTAAAATAACCAAGGAAATGTGCAAATTTACGTGGAGCAATGTGGTGACACAGAAAGAGACTTTCACTGTTGGGCTTGTGGTCAAACTCATTCTCTCTGTCTGCCTCTATCTCTGTCCCTCTCTCTTTCTCTCTGTCCTTGTCTCTCTCTCACTATATTCTTGTCCTTAATTGAAAGTGGTAGAGCATACACATTCCTGAAACAACTCTTATTGTTTTCTTTGGACTAGCCTCCAGCAAATTAAGAAGAGCAAGCCGAGAAAGCCATTTCAGCCCTAAAATAACACCATGGGAACTTTTCTTCTGAGACAGTCTCAGCACTTAGCAAAACGTGCTCTTCATCCCTTGCCTGGGGATATCACCGCAGATACGTCATGCCCCTCCTGGTGTTGATACCTTCATCTTCTCTCTCACTTTCCCTCCTGGCTTTAATTAAACATCACGCTGAAAAAGGTTACCAAGGCAAATTATGAGACGAGTTCTGTCATCTTTTGACGCATCCCTTAAGACCTGGGTCAGCCTGTCTTCCTCCCTCAAGGCTTCACTCGCTTCTCTGCCTTGTTGATTCCTCTCGGCGCTTACTCTCCTTCATGCATGAGAGCTCTTCTCACAGGCTGGTTTCGCACTCTGCCATTTTCTGTGTTAGTCTTGGCTCCTCAAAGAGAACCCTGTATGTTTCTACTTGGAAGCCCTTGTGTCTACTTCTAGATTCATCCCTATCCAGATGCGAGGACATATTCCATCTCTAAAAGGCTCAACAAGAGCCCACATGCTTTCCTCTAAATCTTTCATTTCACTCTCGGCTCTGGATGTGCCACTGTCTGCTTGGAATTCTAATACGTCCACATGTAGCTGATGGCTCCCGCATCCCTGTGACAGGGGGCTTTCAACAGAGCTTCTCTGGCTCAGCACATATCCCAGGAGGGCCCGCAGCACACGAGTGCTGGGAGAGGGTGTACCAATACCTTAGGCCTTTGCCTCTCAGGTGCAACAACACTGAGGTGTGTTCCACACCATGTCCTCACATTTGCCCGTGGTGGGAAGTTCCAAGGGCCCGTTACACAGCTGACTGAACAGCACACCTCTGTAGGCTGCCTTCCCATCCCTGGAGTAAGCCCCCACCTCCCGGCTATAGGGTTGAAGGAAACTTCCAGGTAAACTCTGTATGTGTGCTAAGTCTCTTCAGGCGTGTCTGACTCTTTGTGACCCTATGGACCGTAGATTGTCAGGCTCCTCTGTCCGTGGAATTCTCCAGGCAAGACTATTGGAAGGGATTGCCATTTCCTTCTCCTTCAAATCCTCATCTTGGTTTCTGCTTCTAGGAAGCTCACATGAGATTAAGATTTTGTCTTAGAGCCCAATGGGTACCTGATTTGCTGACCACTCCCTGACTCTTCACAGAGCCCCAGTTCTTATGGCTGGGTCCCCACTTGCATCCCCATCTCTCACCATGTGCTAGCTCCCTGAAGTATGATTTCCTGTTTTCCTTCCCATCACATGCAGCTTGGAAGAGTGGGGAGAGGACCAGTTTCTCATGGACCAGCGAGACCACCAGAGAAGGAGGTCTGCTGGTGGCTGAAGGTATGAGGAAACCTCAGCAGGAACATGCTGGACCAACCTTGCTGAAGCTGCCAAAGCCGAGAGCAGAGAGAGGAGTGCATCTGACCATGTAGCAGAGGTAGTCCTCTGCTCAGGAGGACTGTAGGGGAGAGAAGGCCTGGAGAGACTCTGCAGAAGCCTTGAGCAGGTCCTCAAACCATCGACTCAGCCAATGAGTGAGAAATCCATATCCCAGTGAGGATTGCTCTACCTTCTTTTCTTGACTTTCCTTGCTCCCGGTCCCAGACCCTGCAGTGCAGGAATGGAGAAGAGGGCTGGGGGCAGGGGAAGAACAAGACTACCACCTCTTTCTCCATTGCAAGGCTCCCGACTCAAGAGAGAACTTTACTGTTTCTTGAAGTGCCAACTTGATCCACAAACTGTGAAACTGTGTTAGGTCCACCCCTTTATCTCACTGTAGTTAGCAAAATAAAGGTTTCTCCTGAAGATCTCGCACCTTAATCCCTGGAGCCTGTGGATATAGATCACCCTGGAGACGTTGCAATGTGATTAAGGTTATGCAGCTTGAGATGGAGAGAGAAGCCTGGACTATCCGAGGGTACAACTTAATCCCATAAATTCCAAAAATCAGAGAACTTTTCCCGGCTGGGGAGAGAGATGTGATCGAAGAAGGAGGAGATTTGAAGCACAAAGGGAACTTTACCCCTCCCCTCCCCACCCACTGCCGGTGGTGAAGGAGCAGAAAGGAGGTTGTATGCCAGGTCATGTGGTGGCCTCTAGAAGCCAGGAAGAGCTCTTAGCTGACCAGAAGCAAGGAATCCTGGTCTTACAGCCCAAAGGAATGAATTCTGCTAACAACCAAATGAACAAGGAGGTGATAGCTCCGCTGGAGCCGCCAGGAAGAAACACAGCCCCGCCGACACCTTGATTCTAGCCCAGTGAACCATGCTGGACTTCTGACTTAAAAGAACTTTAAGGAAATAAATTTGTGTTCTCTGTGTCTCTGTTTGCAGTTATCTGCTATGGATGCAATGGAAAAATAAATACACCGACGGTGGAGATTTTCTCCATGCTCCTGAGTCCTCTGAGAGGAGAAAGCAAACCTTCGCTAGTGGCTCCCTGCAGGTTGCTAATATAGGGAGACTAATACTTTGCCAAATCCCATATGATGCTTCTGCTTATCAGAGAAAAGAGGGAGAGAACTTGGGTGCATTGATTTGAAGCACGTGGATCTGTCCTCAGTATTCCTTGCAACTGCACAATGTCAGCACATGCACCTGGCTCTCATCTTCTCCCACTGTCTTCCTCTGCTTAAGGTTTTGACCCCCTAGAAGCTGCATGTATATCCAGACTGTTGTTCAGGAAAGGACTTTGAAAGTTCCAATCCATAAAAACAGTATTCATTTACTTTTTACTCTGCTCTTAACTCTACCCTCTAATTGGACAGAAAAATCAATTTCTTTATTGGATTCTGTAATCTCAGCTAGTGCACTGACCTGTTCCCCACTGCCCCCCTTTCCCCCAGAATTTCAAACCAGTGATTTTCCAGGCACCAGATCAGAGTGGAGAGACCTAATTAATTGATGGGACTGTGTTCACCTGTGCTGGGCTTGACAATGTGTGTAATTCTTAGTACACATACTCATTAAAAACACTTCCTGCCTCACACTTGAGATCAAGGACATCAGAAGGAAACCAACTGCCTAACTGTATGCTTATTAGACCTTGCAATTTTCTTGACAAATATTATATGGTTTTTGAATCAGAAAAAAATTCATAGGGTTTTATTTTATTTATTTTTAAAAAGTACATTCCAAACAAACTCATCCAGAGATATGTAGGTGTTTCCATCTCAGGTACTGTCACGTTTTAAAATGGTTTTACTTCTTTCAAGGACGGTATTATTTAAAGTGCAAGCTTTGGTGCTTGCTGATGTGCAAAGCTTCTCCAGTCGGTGCTTCCTCCCCCTTTTCTCAATCATTCAGTTACTGAGAAGTGAAAGTTAAACAGCCCCACAACCAAGATTATGCTAGCAAGATTTTATTCAAAATCCTTTAAGCTAGGCTTCAGCAGTACGTGCAATGAGAGCTTCCAGGTGTATAAGCTGGTTTCAAAGAGGCAGAGGAAGCAGAGATCAAATTGTCAACATTTGTTGAATCATGGGAAATGCAAGGGAATTCAAGAAAGACATCTACTTCTGCTTAATTGGCTACGGTAGAGCCTTTGACTGTGATGATCACAACAAACTATGGAAAATGGTAGTACCATACCACCTTACCTGTCTCCTGAGAAATCTGTGTATGGGTCAAGAAGCAACAGTTAGAACTGGACATGGAACAACTGATTGGTTCAAAATTGGGAAAGGAGTATGACAAGGCTGTATATTGTCACCCTGTTTATTTAACTTCCGTGCAGAGTACATCATGAGAAATGCTGGTCACTAGCTGGAATCAACTGGGAGAAATATCAATAACCTCAGATAGGCAGATGATATCACTAATGGCAAAAGTGAAGAGGAACTAAAGAGCCTCTTGATGAAGGTGAAAGAGAAGAATAAAAAAGCTGTCTTGAAACTCAATATTAAAAAAAAAACCCTAAGATCATGGCATCTGGTCCCATTACTTTATGACAAATAGAAAGGGAAAAGGTGGAAGCAGTGACAGATTTTATTTTCTTGGGCTCCAAAATCACTGTGGATAGTGACTAAAGCCATGAAATTAAAAGATACTTGCTCCTTGGAAGGAAAACTATGACAAATCTAGACAGGGTATTAAAAAGCTGAGGCAACACTTTGCCAACAAATGTCCATATAGTCAAAGCTACACTGGTGGTTCAGATGGTAAAGAATCTGCGTGCAATGCAGGAGACCTGGGTTTGATCCCTCAGTTGGGAAGATCCCATGTAGCAGAGTATGGCAACCCACTCCAGCATTCTTGCCTGGAGAATCCCCATGGACAGAGGAGCCTGGAGGACTACAGTCCACGGGGTCGTTAAGAGTTGGACACAACAGATTGGCTAAGCAGAGCACAGTCAAAGCTATGGTTTTTCCAGTAGTCATGTATGAATTGGACATGTGAGAGCTGGACAGCAAAGAAGGCCGAGCCCTGAAGAATTGATGCTTTTGAACAGTGGTGTTGGAGAAGACTCTTGAAAGTCCCTTGGACTGCAAGGAGATCAAACCGGTCAATCCTAAAGGAAGTCAGTCTTGAATATTAATTGAAAGGACTATTGCTGAAGCTGAAGCTCCAAAACTTTGGCCACCTGATTCAAAGAGCTGACTCTCTGGAAAAACCCTGGGCAGAGTTATAGCAATCTTATTTCTGGAAAAGACTGAGGGCAGGAGGAGGAAGAATTGACTGAGGATGAGATGGTTGGATAGCATCACCGACTCAGTGGACATGAATTTGAGCAAACTCCAGGAGATGGTGGAGGACAGAAGAGCTTGGCATGCTGTAGTCCAAGAGGCTGCAGTCAAGCATAACTTAGTGACTGAACAACAGCCAAGGTGGATTTGCCATGTCTTTCAGTCTTCTGAAAAAGTGTGTTTACTTTGGAGCTTTATTATTATCATATGGTGGCCTATAATTTCTATCTTTTAACAGACTAAATTTGTGTCATATAACCAAATTTACATTGATTGTGATTACAGGTATATTTGAATTCTTTTATTATCTTATTTTATATTTTGTTTTACCTTTCCATGCATCTTTTCTTGTTTTACTTTACTTTTTACCTGGTTTACAGTCTTTTGTATCATGTGTGTTTTTTTTTCTAATTTATTCTTTCTTCTTTTGGTTGGGAGATTGTATATCCTATTTATATATGCTATTTGCCCTGGATATTTCCATCCTTACATTTTAAACTGTTACTGAAGGATAATTTACATATAGAAAACTTACTCATCATAAGTACACAGCTTCCTGGACGTTCACAATACAAACACACTTATGTAACCAGCATCTAGATCAAGAAACAGACTGCAGGCCCAGGACCCTAGACAATCAAACACATTTACCTAAGCCAAACAAGTCCTAAAATTTCAGGATAATCTTTATGCTTCTTCTTCTTAAAGAATATTTTAACTCCAAACAGCACCTCCTGATTTCCGTACTGTTGTTATCAATAATTTTAGTTCAACTTTATTTTTTAGCAACACTATTTTACCATAATGTATTTATCATTTTCTTTGCTTACCCTTCTCTTTTGCATCTTAGATTTTCCAAGCATGACTTTTTTCTTTTGAAGTTGGTTTTTGAAGTTTCTGTGGTTAATTGTCTTTTAGTAGAAAAGTCTCTATTTGTCTGTAAATGGCTTTTATTTAATCTTCCATTTTTCAAATTTATCTTTACTGGCTGTACAGTTTTACGCTGATAGCTATTTTTTTTTTCCCTAGTGCTTTGAAAATTTTATTCTACAGTCCTGTGCTTTCTATTGTCATTGACACAACAGCTCTGTTTCTAACTGTCATATATTTTTCCTTTAAATTAATGGAAATGTCTTACTCTTTATTTCTCCAGATACTGTGTCAGGTTTTATTTTTTCCCCTGGAAACTTGATCACAGGTGTTAATGTGTTAAACCTTTCTTTCTCTCCTCCATTGTACTGTCACTGCACTGCATTTTTCTGCACATCTCTGGGTGCTTTCTCAGAGCCATTTTCCATTCATGAACTCTCATGTCTGGTGTGTCTAATCTACTGTTTTCCCCATCCACTGACTTTCTCATTCTAATTACAACAGTGTTCTGAATAAGTTCCATTTGGTTCTTTTTCAAATATACTTAGTCAATTTTGAGTGTCTATTATTTAGTTCATCATCTTAGTTCTCTCTTAAAAAAAGAAAAAATTATTTGGCTGCCCTTAGCTGCAGCATGCAGGATTTAGTTCCCTGGGAACTGGAGCCACATCCCCTGCACTGGGAGCTCAGAGTCTTAACCACTGGACCACCAGGGACATCCCTCTAATTCTCTTCTATCTGTACATTTATTAATATTTACCATAGATTTTATCTCTGATAATCCTAATGTCTGCTCTCATTGCCCATCTGATGATCTCATTTGCTGTTTTTCCTGACTGTCACTCAAGGTACTGTATTTCCTGTGTCCGGTGATATTTGATTGTGAGCTAATTTCTTTGGAACTTCATCTCTGGGAATACTTTGTAATTGAGTCAAGGCAATAGTCCTCCAAATATAATGTGCCTTTGTTTCTGCTGGTTCTTGGGGTATGACTAACTCAGGATACAATCAAAGTTTAGATTATTTCAGGACACTTGGGTTATATCAGTTTTCCCCCAGCTTGGTGATGGTGGATTATGGTTACAGATTTTTAAATTTCTTTTAAAAATTACTGCTATCACTAATGTTTCTCCCATTGCCAAAGCCAGACATGAGTGGATTGCCACCTTCTCTCCCACTAGCAGGGTGTTTTCTCCTAGTCTGTACCCCAGAGTATTGCCTTCAAGAGGTCTCAGCCTTTTGTATGGCTTTTTGATTGGGTTTCCCACCCAGTTTGAGCCCCAGTTTTGTCTCTTGCTCTCTAACATGCTCAACTAAAATTCAAGATTTTGAGCACCTGAGATCAGTGATAACTATAGAGAAAATGTTGACATTTTATGCTTACTTTTTGGATTCAGCTTTGCATTATTTCTACTTTTCAAATAATTCCCTTATTTCTTTGCCAGCTAACTTATCCATGAGTTTAATTTATTTTTTTGCTTCATTTTTTCAAATCCAGTATTGTAACTAGAATTTCTCCTGATCTTTTGTGATACACTGCTGCTGCATTTGTAACTATGTGTAAAACCATCAGATTATCTTTTTTGGCCAATTGGAGTGTGGTGTAGCTGAAGAACTCTGGGGAACTGTAGAATGGGTCTAAGGTTATCATATGTGAAGGGTTCAGTTCAATTCAGTTCAATTGCTCAGTCATGTCTGAGTCTTTGTGACCCCATGAACCTCAGCATGCCAGGCCTCCATGTCCATCACCAACTCCTGGAGTCCACCCAAACCCATGTCCATTGAGTGGGTGATGCCATCCAACCATCTCATCCTCTGTCATCCCCTTCTCCTCCTGCCCTCAATCTTTCCCAGCATCAGAGTATTTTCCAATGAGTCAGATCTTCGCATCAGGTGGCCAAAGTATTGGAGTTTCAGCTTCAACATCAGTCCTTCCAATGAATACCCAAGACTGATCTCCTTTAGGATGGACTGGTTGGATCTCCTTGCAGTCCAAGGGACTCTCAAGAATCTCCTCCAGCACCACAGTTGAAAAGCATCAATTTTTCAGTGCTCAGCTTTCTTTGTAGTCCAAATCTACATCCATACATAACCACTGGAAAAACCATAGGCTTGACTAGATGGACCTTTGTGGACAAAGTAATGTCTCTGCTTTTTAATATGCTGTCTAGATTGGTCATAACTTTCCTTCCAAGGAGTAAGCGTCTTTTAATTTCATGGTTACAGTCACCATCTGCAGTGATTTTGGAGCCCCCCAAAATAAAGTCTGACAGTTTCCTCATCTATTTGCCATGAAGTGATGGGACTGGATGCTGTAATCTTAGTTTTCTGAATGTTGAGCTGTAACCCAACTTTTTCACTCTCCTCTTTCACTTTCATCAGACGGCTCTTTAGTTCTTCTTCACTTTCTACCATAAAGCTGGTGTCATCTGCATATCTGAGGTTATTGATATTTCTCCTAGTGATCTTGATTCCAGCTTGTGCTTCTTCTCATGATGTACTCTGCATATAAGTTAA
>SJYQ01000419.1:141831-158441 GCA_006410935.1 Redunca redunca | reverse complement strand
TTTTGTTGACTGTATAGAGCTTCTCCATCTTTGGCTGCAAAGAATATAATCAGTCTGATTTTGGTGTTGGCCATCTGGTGATGTCCATGTGTAGAGTCTTCTCTTGTGTTGTTGGAAGAGAGTATTTGCTATAACCGGTGCGTTCTCCTGGCAGAACTCTATCAGCCTTTACCCAGCTTCATTCTGTACTCCAAGGCCAAATTTGCCTGTTACTCCAGGTGTTTCTTGACTTCCTACTTTTGCATTCCACTCCTCTATAATAAAAAAGACATCTTTTGTGGGTGTTAGTTCTAGAAGGTCTTGTAGGTCTTCATGCAGCTGCTGCTGCTGCTAAGTCACTTCAGTCGTGTCTGACTCTGTGCGACCCCAGAGACGGCAGCCCACCAGGCTCCCCTGTCCCTGGGATTCTCCAGACAAGAACACTGGAGTGTGTTGCCATTTCCTTCTCCAATGCATGAAAGTGAAAAGTGAAAGTGACGTCGCTCAGTCATGTCCGACTCTTAGCGACCCCATGGACTGCAGCCCACCAGCTCCTTCGCCCATGGGATTTTCCAGGCAAGGGTACTGGAATGGGGTGCCATTGCCTTGTCCGGTAGGTCTTCATAGAACCATTCAACTTCAGCTTCTTCAGCGTTACTGGTTGGAGCATAGAGTTGGATTACTTTGATATTGAATGGTTTGCCTTGGAAATGAATGGAGATCATTCTGTCATTTTTGAGATTGCATCCAAGTACTGCATTTCAGACTCTTTTGTTGACTATCATGGCTACTCCATTTCTTTTAAGGGATTCCTGCCCACAGTAGTAGATATAATGGTCATTTGAGTTAAATTCACCCATTCCAGTCTATTTTAGTTCGCTGATTCCTAGAGTGTCAATGTTCACTCTTGCCATCTCCTGTTTGGCCACTTCCAATTTGCCTTGATTAATGGACCTAACATTCCAGATTCCTATGCATTATTGCTCTTTACAGCATCGGACCTTGCTTCTATCCCCAGTCCCATCCACAACTGGGTGTTGTTTTTGCTTTGGCTCCATCCTTTCATTCTTTCTGGAGTTATTTCTCCACTGATCTTCACTAGCATATTGGGCACCTACCGACCTGGGGAGTTCATCTTTCAGCATCCTATCTTTTTGCCTTTTCATACTGTTCATGGGGTTCTCAAGGCAAGAATACTGAAGTGGTTTGCCATTCCCTTCTCCAGTGGACCACATTCTGTCAGACCTCTCCACCATGGCCCGTTGGTCTTGGTGACCCCACAGGCATGGCTTAGATTCATTGAGTTAGACAAGGCTGTGGTCCATGCGATCAGATTGGCTAGTTGTCTGTGATTGTGTTTCTGTCTGTCTGCCCTCTGATGCCCTCTCTCAGTGCTTACTGTCTTAGTTGGGTTTCTCTTACCTTGGACGTGGGCTATCTCTTCACGGCTGTTCCAGGAAAGCGCAGCCGCTGCTCCTTACCTTGGACTCGGGGTAGCTCCTCTTGGCTGCTCCTGCGCTGTTGCATCCGTGGCTCCTGCACAGGATTAGAAAGCTGAAATCCTTAGGGACCAGCTCCCAATCCATCACGGAATGAAGACAATTCCAAAAACGTGGACTCTAGCACCTTGGGCTTGCTCTGTTCATAGACAGAAAGAAAGCCTTCAGGCAGAACGTCCCTGGTACTTGCTCTCAGCTTGTGCAGGTGAGAGCTGAGAGGTTATGGAAGGGCTTCTCACAGTATCTGCCATAGGACATTGGGTGGCATGAAGATTAAGGCAAACATGAGCCTTGAAACCCTCGGGCTTTGAGTTTCTTGCCCTCAACAATTCAAGGAAACATATAGGATATATATATTTTTAATTGAATGGAATAGACTTCAAGATTGCTGATGCTCTGAAGGGCTGGCTGTGCCATCTGATGGTATGATTGATCTTCAAGCGGAAGGTAGGAATGTGTGAAGACATGGAATTCTGTGCAATGAGAAGGATGACATAAAGGGAAGAGACAAAGCCACAGCACCTGGTGAAGGATGGTGGCAGCCTGGGATCATTTTGCAGGGCTGATAGTAGCTGGATGTACACAGTGAGACACTTTGTTATAGTGAGAGACTTATGGTTTTACTGTTTAAAACTCAGAGCCTACTTGAAAGATGTATGTGACTAGGCACCAGGGACAACTCTGCTCACCCCCAGCATATAACCAGGTGGTAAGTCTGGGGTCCCTTGCTTCGGGTGGTCAGTCTTTATTTGTAAGAGAGACTCTCTGCATGAGCCACTGACGTCCAGTCAGCAGCAGCAACCGTGTCAGCAGCTTGTCACAGTGCCCTCGTTCTATTTCCGACCTGGTTGTTTGATTGAAGTCCTGTCAGCTGATTTAAGACTCACGTCAAAGGGTGTGTTTACAAAGCACAAGCGTTGGCCTGAGAATCAAAGTCATGTCCTAACACAGAAGTTACCTTTTCTTGCCTTAAATACTGTTGAATATACCCAGTCTTATTGATGAGAAAAACAGTCATCTGTAGGGTATAAAAAAGCAGACTGAAGTATAAACAACACGGTGACATGAGAAGCACAGATCAGTTGCTGCTAATTGATGTAGATTTGCTAAAACTTGGACCTACATTGCTGTTTGTTCAAGGATGTCAATATCCATGGTACCCAACATTCTGCAGTTAAATGCTCTAACCCTGAGCTACACCCTACTCAAGACACCCAAATTCTGAATGGGAAAAGAATCTCTTGGACATTCTTGAGATAACCAATATATTTCTCATCTTAAAAAAAATTATCTTCTTACACAAATGGCAACACACCCTACATATTATCTCTTTTTTTTTTTCTCACTTATCATTAATTCTTGACTTTTGACCCAAATTAGTACACAGAAGGGCTCCTCATTCTTCTTTGTGGCTGTGTGATTTCCTATTCTATGGAGAAGACACTGGTCCCTTATTTATGCGTATTTAAGATGCCCCCAGCCTTACCTAATTAGAAACTGTGTTGTCATCATTAACTTCAAGCACATGCCATTTTATACTTGGGAAGATAAATATGAATGATATTTCCTAGAGTTACAACCCCATGGATTGTAGCTTGCCAGGCTCCTCTGTCCATGGAATTTTTCAGGCAAGAAGGCTAAGGTAGATAGCCATTTCCTTCTCCAGGGAATCTTCCCAACCCAGGAATCGAATCCAGGTCTCCCACATTGCAGGTGGATTCTTTACTGTCTGAGCCACCAGGGAAGCCCTAGAATACTGGAGTGGGCAGCCTATCCTTTCTCCAGCAGATCATCCAGATCCAGGAATTGAACTGGAGTCTCCTGCATTGCAGATAGATTCTTTATCAGCTGAGCTACCAGGGAGGCCCTACAGTTAGGAAGATGTTGCTGAATTGAAAGATGTTTGTATTAGGATTTTAAGAGATTTTGCCAAACTTCTCTCTGTTGAAGCTATATTACTGATTTCCCGTCTCAGCTGCAATACATCAGAGAGCTGATTTTGAAAATTTACTGTGCTTTCCATTAAAATGTGTTGACCTTTTCCACTTTAACAGGAGAAAGAGGGTAATTGCAAATTTAATATGCATTTCCCTTCCCGTGCACAACACTGAGGATTCTTCTTGATGTCTTAAGATCTGTGGGCTGTGGCTTTCTATTCCTTAGACTGTGATGAGGCTGGTTTTCCACTTTGTGGATCCCAGGAACTCACTAGAATTGTATCTGGAACAAATTGAGGCTGACTTAGGCAGAAGACATTGAGGACAGACCTAATTTGAGAGTCAAGCTTATTTGTGTATGTAAAAGCCACAAGGGGAGAAACTATGCTGAAAAGATGGTGCTATAAATGTATATTTAATTACATGGACCATATATTTACAATATAGTCTTAAAGGAAACAAAACAAGTTAAAATATACATTAGTGTGATCCCTCTTTTTAAAAAATATGTGCTTGTAAAAAGATGATTATAAGGATACATATGAAAAATTAACCATGATTGTTTCTGAGTGGAAGGACTATTGTAGTCTAATTTGTGCTCTGTTGTATTTTTGAATTGTCAATTATTAATTGCTGCCTTAAATAATTAAATATAATATTATATTCAAATACCTTCTGCCTCATTGACAGTCATGCAAAATACACAAAATGATGAGAAGCGCACAAGACCGGGAGTCTGGAAACTCAATTTTTTATCCCAGTTCTGCCATTAATGTGCTCTGAGATGTGGAGCTTACAGTCTAAATTTTCTGGGCCTCGATTTTATAATTTGTAAAGTGCAAGAACTGGATAAATTTATCTTTTTAAATTTTTATACTAAAATCATCTCATATTGAAACAAGTGGATACTTTTAAACTAATGCTTCTCTAGTCTTTTATAGACATGTGTTTAAACTTTGAATAGCTTCACTTCATAAAGTCAAGGTAATTCCATGAGCACCTGTGTTCTTATGTGAATGTGTTGTCTGTGAACTGCATCTGTGTGTGATGCAGAGCAAGTCTTCACACAGAGTAATTCTTCTCTCAAGGCTTCTTGAAAGAGGTTACCTTGGAAACAAGAAATCAGACCCACCTACTTCATCTTAGGGGTCAGAACAAGGTTCTCCATGTAATCATCATTTTCACTCTTCAGGTACAAACTGTGAACCAACTTCTATGAGGATATTCAAATATTAGTAACAAGTATTTTTTTCTCAAAGACTCAGTGTTTTGAATTATTCTCTTATCACTTCATATGAGCAGGCTTACTCACAGATCAGAGTGCAAGAAAGTCTTTGTGGACATAAGTACCACTCTTAGGCATCCTTCTAGCTCCTAAAACAGCACAAGGTGTGTCAGTGAGCTTTTGCTGTGTAACAAACACTCCAAATGTGCTGGACTAAAACAAAAACCATTTATTTAGCTTGTGATTCTGTAGGTTGGAAATTCAGAATAGGCTTAGGCAAAAGTATATTCTGGTCTCAGATGAGCTTGTCTCATGTGTCTTCAATCAACAGCTAAATTGGCTGGGGTCTGAGTGGTCTAGAGTGCTCATCTGAAATGGCCCTTTTCTGTTGTATCCAGACTCTTGTTATTCAGCAGGTTAACATGGGGTTACTTGCATTACCATTCCAAACTTCCAAAAGTGCCAAGAGAGCATGTCCTAATATGCAAGCATTTTTCAGTCTCCTGCAGTATGCTTGCTCATGCTCCACTGGCCAAAGCACGTCACTTGGCCTAGCCCAGCGTCAGTGTGGAAGGGAACACCCATGGCCATGGGTAAGGGAGCTGTTATTGCAGCAATTTACCATGAAGAATGCCTGATACTAGATCACTGATAAATGGTAGACCAACAGGGCCATAGGATTAATTCAAGGCATGTGGGCAGAGTGGTAGGAAGCATGCATTTATAGGAGCAGAAAAGGAACACAGCGAAGCACTTATCAGGCTAATCTCACTCAAAGGATGCTGCTCTCTTGAGACGACCATCTGTCCCAGCTTAAGCCTGTTGTCCTGGTGGAAATGGTGAGAGCCCTCTCTGGTCCCTCTCCCTTCTTAGCACCATGGACAGTTCTTATCCAGGCCTGTAGCTGGAAGCATCTGAGAGCACTGATATTTCTCCCTTGGTTTTTACCCTTTGACCTTACTGATCAACAGCAACTAACATTAACTATTCCAGTTGCATTTCTAGGAATCTCAGACTAGGTGGCACTAGTGGTAAGGAGCCTGCCTACCAATGAACGAACCACAGAAGACAGGGGTTCGATCTCTGGGTTGGGAAGATCCCCCGGAGGAGGGCATGGCGACCCACTCCAGTATTCTTGCCTGGAGAATTTCCATGGACAGAGGAGCCTGGTGGGCTATGGTCCATGGGGCTGCAAAAAGTCAGACCCAACTGAAGTGACCTAGCATACATGCAGACCTGAGAGGCAATAGAGATTAGATAATATCCTGCTGTGACTTTATAGATAAGGAAGCTGTGAGATTAATAACTAAGCTTATGAATCCAGGGGTCTTTTCCTGCCAGCACTTCCACTAAATAGATTTCAACCCTGACCTCTCCCTTGTGTGTGACTCCTGCCTCCCTTTCTCACAGTAATCAAGGGTTGCTGTAGTACCACACAGAACCTCTCCTTTCTTTCCTTTTTAAACCAGGAGCACACTGTGTTCACCATATAGCCTCCCACTCGCTTCACGGGATTGACAAGGGAAAACAGTGCTGGGGGACCAAGGCACAACACAGGCAAGTCACTTGAACAGGGGTGATGTCTGGGACAAGCCTGCACCGGGCACCTTCCTGCCCTCCCATTAGGCTTTCTGCTCAAGTGTCTGGAGGCTCAAGGTCCAGAGATGGCAACACCGGTCTGAGGAGACCCAGCCAGGCTCGCACCCGCATAGGGCAGCCCTGATGAATCAGTCAAGAGAATGTTATCAGTGAGACACTGATAGGCTGTGCTGAATGTCTTTTCATCAACAATCCCGGGATCCCCTCTGAGGGCCTGGAGAAAACATTCAAAGCACTGAGTGGGTGTCAAAAGCAGCATCAATCCAGTCAACTGGAAATTCAATTTAAATAAAAACAAAATTGAAACAGTAACATTGAAACATATACATTACCATATGTGAGATAGATAGCCAGTAGGAATTTGCTATGTGATACAGGGAGCTCAAACCCAGTGCTCTGTGACAACCTAGAAGGGGGTGGGATAGGATGGGAGGCAGGAAGGAGGTTCCAGAGGGAGGGGACGTCTGTATACCTATGGCTGATTCATGTTGATGTGTGGCAGAAACTAACACAATATTGTAAAGCAATTATCCTCTAATTAAAACAAAACAAACATAAAAAATCCAGAATTTTATGCCACCAGTAAGCCTGCCTTGGCAACACAGGTCCCCCACTCCACTCCCTCCTTCAATAGAGATCATTTTATTTCCTCCATTAAAGGGAAGTACAGCACAATGACTATTTCAGTGCTTGTAAATAACACAAATAAATCAATAAATGCAGCAATCTCTTGCTTAACCCTGGGTTTGGAGGAGACCTGGAAGAGCCTCTTTGCAGTCTGTTCATTTCTCAAGATTTTTGCCAACATCACCCCAGAAGGCGGCTGCCAGCCCCACCCCTGAGAACTGGATGACATTGGGTATGAGAGTTGGAGATGGTCAGCCAGATCCCTGTCTAGCCCCCTCAATTTATACTGGCAGAAACACAGAATCAGATTTATGAGACTTACCCAAGTTCCATTAATTTGCTTATCTCATCATTTTCTGCCTCTCCTAGAGAAGGGTTGAGAGGAGAGATGACTATGAGGTCAGTTGAGTAAAACAGGTAATTCTTGAGTGCCCATAACACACTCACTGCTGGGAATGGTCCTGGGAGAAGAGGAAAGGACCCAGGAAACTGGCTTTCTGGGCTTCTGCCACAGCACCATCTCTGGTCATGATGACGTGACCTCTAACACCCTTTCCTCCTGCCGGTTCTTACCAACAAAAGTGTCTGTGATCTGCTCTTAGCCCCGATCTGACAGCCTGGCCCTTCCCTATGACCTCGGTCATCAAACCTCAACTTCCTCTGTCCAGCCTTCCCGCCACTATGTTACTGTTTGCTCAGGTTGTCCTCCAATCTGCTGCCTGAATGAGGCTCCCGTAAACCTTAGGGGATGTGTCCCTCCCCTGACAAGCACTTCCACAGCTATTTAAATCAAACTCCTGCCTGATTGTGAATTTCTCCTTGATATGAATTATGCCTACCTGCCTACCAATTTTTATTTAAAATCTTTTCTAATTGGAGTATGACTGTTTTATAGTGTTGTGTTAGTTTCTGCTGGCCCACATGCTGAATCAGCCATAGTTGTTGCTGTTCAGTCTCTAGTGCGTGTCCAACTCTTTGTAACCCCATGGACTGCAGCACCCCAGGCTCCTGTGTCCTTCACTATCTCCCAGAGTTTGCTCAAATTCATGTCTATTGATGCTATCTAACCAGCTCATCCTCTGATGTCCCCTTCTCCTTTTGCCTTTTGTTTTTCCCAGCATCAGGGTCTTTTCCAATGAGTTGGCTCTTTGCAGCAAATGGCCAAAATATTTGAGCTTCAGCCTCTCAGCACCAGTCCTTCCAATGAATATGCAGGATTGATTTCCTCTGGGAATCAGCCATTTGTATACCTACCTCTCCTCCCTCTTGATCATCCCTCATCCATCCCACTGGTGACCCTCTAGGTCATCACAGAGCACCAAGCTGAGCTTCCTGTGTTAGGCAGCAGCTTTGCCACTAGCTATCTGTTTTATGCATGGTGGTATATATATGTCAGTGCTAAGCCCCTAGTTCATCCCACACTCCCCTTCCTCCTGCAGTTCTTGCCCCCCTTTATCTTTTAGAGTTGAGCCATAATAAATGAGTTCCCAGCGACGGGGCTCCATTTCCTGGTCCCACCCTTCATGCTGCTGATGCTTTGGTTGGAAGTCTCTCTCCATCTACTACCTGAGGGGCATCTGTCTAACCCCACAGAAGGGTGTCTTATCCCCTGGAGTCAAGGTCAGGCAAGGCCAAGAGGCCAAACCTTGGATGGGAAGCCAACAAGGGAGGAGGGGTGAGGCGTACAGTGGAAGAAAGTGTGCAGTGGTCTTGGTCTGTCTCTGGGTTACAGCACAATGGGGTTGTGAATGCTGTCAGACCACCAGCAGGACTTTGACGGGTGAAATGCGCATTTAGTCATTCGTGGAACCTCTCTCATCTTCTTTCTTACGGTGTGTCAGCACTCATCACAGGCCACTCCAGGCATTAGGGTTCATAGAATTGATAACTCTGTGTGTGTGTGTCTGTGTGCATGCATGTACACACTTGTGTGCATGCACTGAATTCCATAGCTTGACAACCTAGATTTCTCAACTAGCGTAAAATCCCTTGAAACATCCTGGCTTCAAAGAGGATGGTGTAACTATTTTCTACAGGGCTTTCTTTGACAGTGCTTATCATCAGGTGCTTTAAACGACTGTTTTCTGGTCTCCTGGGTACCGTCTTACACAGAGAAGGGCCGAAAGGTAATTAAAGTAGATTCCTCTACATGAGTAAAGAGAAAGATTCTTCTGCTCTATGAGGTGGGTTTCTAGCTTCCAATTCTCTTCAGGGGACGTTCAATGACATCGCAGGTTAAGTCATTTCAAGAAATGTGATGATTCCATATTATGAGCAGAGCTGAACCGTTTCTGTAATTACCTTCTGCGGTCATTGGGGGCTCAGGAATGGAAAGACATACCTCTTCAGCAACTGCAATTATAAAATAAATCAGCATGTGTGTAAATTAACTGCTAACTGGGTCTTATTATTAGTTCCAGAGCTAGTTTCTTCCCTGGTGCTCTCATTTCACAGGAAAGTATGCAGTGTGGCAAATGGCAGGCTGCCCCAAATTCTCCTTCTGGAGACTAGTGGGAAGAGAGGTTTCTCTCCCAGAGGATGCAGTAGCCAGGCTGACTGCTTTCATGCTCCTAGACGATTTGGGGGAAATGTACTGACTTCAGAGCTCACACCTTCCTAACCCTGAGGTCTTGCTTCTTAGTGGTACGGACAGAAAAGATGTTTTTAATTGATCATTTGATGATGTTAAAGCTTTAGGAAGCTTTAGATTATCTCCTAAAACTGAGTAAGGACCAGCTTTAGGGAGGGAATGACAATATTTATGAAGGCCAACAAAATATGATTTAAAAAAAGGCTGCTATCTTAAGACTAACTTCCCTCAGAAGCAGACCCTGAGACAGAAGTTCTCATGCAAGTGTTTTATTAAAGAGTTGATCCAAGGAGAACCCAGGAAGGGAAGATAGGAAGTCTGAAGTTGAGCCAGGGGTTTCATATTCCTATACCTTCAGGGTCACCCTGGGAGGCAAATTCCAAGGCCCTCCTAGCTTTCTGGGCCTGCAGGCCCTCTGCCAAACAAGGGCAGTTCGGCTCTAGTAGCCCCAGGGCAACTTGTGAATGGGCAGCACAGGGCAGGCCACTGAGAGCTGGGCAGGGACTCCCAAAACTGGTTAATGGGGGCCTGAGGGAAACTCTGCACTTGTTATTTGTGATGTTAATTTTATGTGTCAACTCAACTGGGCTATGGAGTACCCAGCTCTTTGGTCAGACATTTTTCTGCATGTTTCTTGATGAGATTAATATTTAAGTCATTAGATTGAGTGAAGCAGATTGCCCTCCCTGGTGTGGTGGGCCTTATCCCACCACAGGGGATAAGGTATGAGTAGTTAAAGGCATGAATAGAACAAAAAATTGGGCCCTCCCCTGGGTATGAGAATTTTTCCTGCCTCCAGACTCAGACTGCAATATTGGCTTTTCCTGAATCTCAAGCCTGCTGGCCTTTGGACTAGAACTACCCTGTTACCTCTCCTGGGTCTCCAGCATGGTGACTCACCCTGCAAATCTTGGGGCTTGCCTGTCTTCACAGTCGCAGAAGCCAATTTCTTGTAATGAACATCTTTCATCTTGTACTCCCTTAATTCTACCTCTCGACTTTTCAATCTGAGTGAACTGAAAATTTAGAATTGCCTGGTGGCTCAGATGATAAAGTGTTTGCCTGCAGTGCAGGAGACCTGGGTTCTATCCCTAGGTCAGGAAGATCCCCTGGAGAAGGAAATGGCAACCTACTCCAGTACTGTTGCCTGGAAAATTCCATGGATGGAGGAGCCTGGTAGGCTAGTCCATGGGATCACAAAGAGTTGGACATGACTGAGCAACTTCACTGGTTCACTGGAGATAAGAGAGCCTGGGAGGAATACTTTTGAGGCAGTAGGAGAGCAGGAGGCCAACCATGAGCATTAATTTTAAGGTGCCTACTCTTTATCCAAGTGTAGAAATCAAGTGAGCAATATGATTTAGAGTACAGGGTGATGTCCAGGCTAGAGGTAAAGCATTGTTAACAGTCTTCAGAATAAAATTTTTCTTAAAGCTCAGCAACCAAGTAAATTCATCAAAGGAGTGAGGATAGATGGAAAAGTTGTGCTTATGATACAATAATTCAAATGGAGCTTGAGAAAAGGACCCAGACAAAGCTTTAGCCTTTAAGAAACAGGTAGAGGACTCACCTGAATGAGTGGAGTCATCCAAAACCCCCAACCTCTAAGCCTGGCTCTGAACAGGTGTGAAGATTCTCATGGGATAGAAGTAGAATCCAAGCACCATAAATACTATGAGCATGTAGAACTAATAAAAGGTACATACATACAATGGAGTATTAGTCAGCCATTGAAAGGAAAGAGATAGGGTCATTTGTAGACATGTGGATGGACCTAGAGTCTGTCATACACAGTAAAGTAAGTCAGAAAGAGCAAAACAAGTATTGTGTATTAACACATATATGTGGAATCTAGAAAAGTGATCCAGATGAACCCATTTCCAAGGCAGGAATAGAGATGCAGACATAGAGAAACAGACAGGTGGACCCAGAGAGGGAAGGTGAGGGTGGGATGAATTGGGAGCGTAGGGTTGACATACACACTACCACGTGTAAAATAGATAATTAGTGGGAACCCGCCATATATGGTAAAGAATTTGCCTGCAATGCTGGAGACCTTGGTTTGATCCCTGGGTTGGGAAGATCCCTTGGAAAAGGGAATGGCAAATGACTCCAGTATTCTTGCCTGGAAAATTCCATGGACAGGGAAGCCTGGCCGGTTACAATCCATAGTGTTGCAAAGAGTTGGACATGATTGAGCATCTTTCATTCACGCACTTCTATATAACACAGAAACTCAGCTCAGTGCTCTGTGATGACTTAGAGGGGTGAGAAGAGGGGGTGGGAGGGATGCTCGAGAGCGAGGGGATATATGTATACATAGAGCTGATTCACTTCATTGTGCAGCAGAAACTAACACAACATTGTAAAGTGATTATATTCCAATTTTAAAAGTAGAAAAAAACTAAAAAGAAAAGGATTAATACAAGGACTCATGTAGTTAAGTGGCAATACTGGGCTGATCTCCAATTTGGAACAGGTTCTTTTGTCTGATTACCTTCTGTCATGTAACAAGCCACCCCAAAATTTAGTGACTTAAAAAAAGCCAGCATGTATTGCTCTTATGAAACTGCAATCTGGCTATGGCTAGGTGAGCCTGGCTGATCTCCCCCCTATACGTCATCAGCTGTGGAGTCTAGAAGCCCCAGGCTAGAATCACCTGAAGTTTCTTTTCTTCCTGTGGTCGGTGGCTGGGATCTTGGCTGGAGCTGTTGTCCAGAACACCCGTAGGTGGCCTTGCCCTGAGGCCTGTTCTTCCTTGTAACAGAGTGGTGAGCTCAAAGGGTGAGCATCCCAAAAGAGCAAGGGCCAAGTAGAAGCCATATTGCTTTCTATGATCTCACCTTGGAAATTTTACAGTGTCACTTGCACGACATTCTATCTATTTGGCAGTAGCCAAAAAACCATGTAGATTTGGGTGTGGGGATGGACTTCTACTTTTGACAGGGTTGTGGCAAAGTTCTGGAAGACCAGGTGGAACCAGGGCTCTCGCTGTGGCTATTTATCGAAAATAGAATCTGCTATGCATCCTGTGGAATTTGCCGCAGCTCAGGCTGGAACATTCATCACTTGGTGGGTTTTTGTATCAAGATACTGATGAATGGGGCTTCCCAGGTAGTGCTGGTAAAGGACCCGCCTGCCAGTTTAGGAGACAGAAGAGACTGGAATTTGATCCTTGGGTCAGGAAGATCCCCTGGAGGAGGGCATGATAACCCACTCCAGTATTCTTGCCTGGAGAATCCCCATGGACAGAGGCGCCTGGGAGGCTACAGTCTGTAGGGTTGCAAAGAATAGGACACAACTGAAGTGACTTAACATGCTCTGATGAATAAGACTGGGATGCCCATTTACTATTTATAATGAGAAGGAAATGCCATTGCTCTAGGACCACTCAAATTCTTTTTGCCTTCTATATACCTGATGAGCATGAAATCAGAACAAAGGAGTGAGGGTTTGGGTGGATGACTTGAGCAGGAGCAGGTTAAAATTGGACTGGTCTTGTGATATTCACTGACTGAGACTCCTGGGCTCTCTCTCGCTGTTTCTCTGCATCTCCTCCCTGGCTGATAAGCTGCTCCCTTGATGGAAACTTTTCTTTGATATGCGCGTCCACTCAATTGCGGCAGTCTGGGTTTACTGCGGGGCACCATTCTACTCCTCTAAATGCAAGTGCCCACCCTTTTTCTGACCAGTCATGTCTTGGTCTTTGAGCTTGTCTCTGAGAAAGCAACCTTAATTTCCTGGTTCTTGTGGGAGGGATGAGTACATCTGCTCCCGGTAGTCCAGGTAAGAGATGAGAGATGGTAGTTTGGGTTAAGGAGATGCTGATTGGACAGTGAGAGACTGTTTGTGTTGGGATATAATTTGGAGGTCAAACTGCCAGGATTTGCTTATGGAGTGTGGAGGAAGCAGATGGCAGGGGGTGGGGGAAGGAGCTCAGGATGGTGTAATAGACTCGGCCAGGGCTGCACACATGCCCTTCCACCAGATGGGTGCTCCCATCATCAGCTGAGCCCCTGGCTGCCTCCTTCTCTGGAGAATGGATCTCAGTCAATGGAAATCCTGGGGTAAGAGGGCGACTTGTAACTAGTGACGCACCGCTAGTGGAATACAAAGCCCAGCCCCCAGTTGCACAATGAGCCCATGCTGGTGCCATTCGTGCTTCAAGCTGCCTGGCCTCAGGGTGGACTCCAGGAGAGCCCACACCTTTGCCACGCATCCTCTCCTGCCCATACAGCTTCCTTTATACCCATACAGGGTTTTCCTATGAGCTTTCTCATAGTGCCTCACATACACAAGAATCTCTGCCTTCAGCTCTGCTTTTAAGGAACCTAAGACAATTAACTCTGAAGCTTGTGACTTGAGTAACTAGATAAATTGTGGTGACATTTACAGAAATAGGGGTAAACAGGTTTGGGGGGGGGATGAGTTCAGTTTGTTGAGTTTGTAGTTGTTGTTCAGTTAAGTCGTGTCCAATTCTTTGAGACCCCATGGACTGCAGCACACCAGGCTTCCCGGCCCTCCACTGTCTCCTGGAGTTTGCTCCAGTTCATGTTGATTGTGCTGGTGATGCTCTCTAACCATCTCACCCTCTGTCCTCTTCCCCTTTGGCCTTATAAAGTTTAAGATGCCTTAAATTGGATATCCATTGGAGATTCGGAGTAACTGGTTGGATATCTGAAACTGTGGTTCAAAGGAGAGGGCTGGCTATAGACTTGAAGATCAAGTAAAATGATACAACTTAGTTTGGAGGGTCAGTGAATACTCTAAAGAAGTGATATTAATTCATGACTTGAAGTATAAGCAGGAATTAGTGAGGCTGTAAGTAGATGACAGAGCCTTCCAGTTAGAGGGTATGAAGTCTCTGAGTCATTTCCTTTTTAAAAAATTTATTTAAACTTATTTGGCTGTGCTGTATCTTAGTTGTGGCGTGCAGGATTTTCTATCCTATTAATAGTTGTGGCACATTGGATCTAGTTCCTAGACCAGGAATTGAATGCAGGACACCTGTGTTGGGAGAATGGGAAGTCCCTCTGAGTTATTTCTTATTGATGTCAGAGGCTGACAAGTTCCCAAGTCATTGATTACAAACGCACTGCTTAACCTTTGGCAGCATGGGTCAAATTTCTTTGAAGCTGATGAATTTAGGGGTATTTATTGCTAAGGGACATCCTCATCTCTTCTCCTGTTGTTTTTCAGGCAGACTGTCTTCACCAGTAGGTCAGAATTCATTAGAAAGTCTCATCTAGAAAAAGACATCACATCATAGATTTTGCTATTTTGTGCTCAGAGGTAACCGTGGAAAATGCAGAGGCCACTGTCCACAGAAAGAAAGGAGGATTAAGAGTCAGGGGCAGGCTGAAGGGACCCAGGGAGCTATAGATGGTAATTTTTTTATTTGAAGTATAGTTGGTTTACAATATTAGATTAACTTCAAGTGTACAGCATAGTGACTCAGTATTTTTATAGATTATACTCCATTCAAAGTTATTATAAGACAATGGCTATAATTCCAGGCGCTATACAATATATCCTTGTTACTTATCTATTTTATACAGAGTGGTTTACATCTCTCATCCCATACCCCTAATTTCCCTTCTTTTATTCCAAAGCTACTTTTAAGAGAAATTCAACAGTGACAGAATGAAAAGGAAGTGAAAGCGAGCAGGAAAGACAAATACTGCCATCAGGTCAACACTTAGAAAAAGAAGAGTGCTGATGCAGAAAACAAATATTGACTGAATTAGAGAGAGGATTGGGTGCAGAGAGCAAACATTCCTCAGATAAAAGCTGGACAGAACCAAACCCTCAAGGAGAAAGATTCCAAATGCAATACACAGGCTCAGCCAGCCCTAAATTGGAGCTGAGGGACATGGACCCAGGCTGGAGCCAGGGAGCATCATGACAGAGGGGATATTTGGCTCTGACTGCACATGAGAAGCTGTCAGCGTGGTCACAGTCTCACTGCAGAGCCCAAGAATTTGTCTCCTTTGTATAGAAGGACCTTGATACATAACAAGGAAGGAGTACCCCTGTTCCATCATCAAGGGAGCTCCAGGGTGGACAGGTCCTTGCAGAACCCAGGACTGTGGTCTTTGCCTACAGGACTGAAGGGATATGTAATCAAGTGTGCTTGCTGCCAACAGGAATGTTAAGAACCTGGGTTATTTTTGTTCGGTACAATGGCAATTAACAGTCCAAAGGAAAAACAACTTAGCTGAGAACACACTGAAATCAAAAGTGGCTCAAACTTCCCTCAAATGCCTCCCCTTTGCCAATAGAATAAAACTGGAGAATCAGGAGGTCCACATAGGAGTCACTCAATGTTCTGATCTGTTGGTGGGTTTGCTATTACAAAAGCAAGGAAGATGGCACAAGGGAGAAATGTCAGTTGGCCTATGGTGGGAGCTTGGGTGGA
The DNA here is from genome assembly GCA_006410935.1 of Redunca redunca. Taxonomy (NCBI): domain Eukaryota; kingdom Metazoa; phylum Chordata; class Mammalia; order Artiodactyla; family Bovidae; genus Redunca; species Redunca redunca. The sequence continues at coordinate 142,567 of SJYQ01000419.1, read as the reverse complement.
TCTCTGAGCTCCTGAGAGCTTTCGCTTTCTCTTTTGAGACAGGACGATTTTATCTCTAAGCTCTTCAGTTCAGTTCAGTCGCTCAGTTGTGTCCGACTCTTTGCGACCCCATGGATTGCAGCACGCCAGGCCTCCCTGTCCATCACCAACTCCCGGAGTTCACTCAGACTCACATCCATCAAGTCAGTGATGCCATCCAGCCATCTCATCCTCTGTCGTCCCCTTATCCTCCTGCCCCCAATCCCTCCCAGCATCAGAATCTTTTCCAATGAGTCAACTTTGCGTGAGGTGGCCAAAGTACTGGAGTTTCAGCTTTAGCATCATTCCTTCCAAAGAAATCCCAGGGCTGATGGCCTTCAGAATGGACTGGTTGGATCTCCTTGCAGTCCAAGGGACTCTCAAGAGTCTTCTCCAACACCACAGTTCAAAAGCATCAAATCCTCGGTGCTCAGCCTTCTTCACAGTCCAACTCTTACATCCACACATGACCACAGGAAAAACAATAGCCTTGACTAGACTGACCTTTGTTGCCAAAGTAATGTCTTTGCTCTTCAACATCCTATCTAGCTTGGTCATAACTTTTCTTCCACGGAGTAAGCGTCTTTTAATTTCATGGCTGCAGTTACCATCTGCAGTGGCTTTGGAGCCCAAAAAAATAAAGTCTGACACTGTTTCCACTGTTTCCCTATCTATTTCCCATGAAGTGATGGGACCAGATGCCATGATCTTTGTTTTC
>SJYQ01000419.1:105746-141681 GCA_006410935.1 Redunca redunca | reverse complement strand
ATAGTGATGCTTCCTAAGGCCCACTTGACTTCACATTCCAGGATGTATGGCTCTAGGTGAGTGATCACACGATTGTGATTATCTGGGTCATGAAAACCTTTTTTGTACAGTTATTCTGTGTATTCTTGCCACCTCTTCTTAATATCTTCTACTTCTGTTAGGTCCATACCATTTCTGTCCTTTATCAAGCCCATCTTTGCATGAAATGTTCCCTTGGTATCTCTAATTTTCTTGAAGAGATCTCTAGTCTTTCCCATTCTGTTGTTTTCCTCTATTTCTTTGCATTGATTGCTGAGGAAGGCTTTCTTATCTCTTCTTGCTATTCTTTGGAACTCTGCATTCAGATGCTTATATCTTTCCTTTTCTCCTTTGCTTTTCACTTCTCTTTTCACAGCTATTTGTAAGGCCTCCCCAGACAGCTATTTTGCTTTTTTGCATTTCTTTTCCATGAGGATGGTCTTGATATCTGTCTCCTGTACAATGTCACGAACCTCAGTCCATAGTTTATCAGGCACTCTATCTATCAGATCTAGTCTAAGCTCTTATCTAGATCTAAGCTCTTATCTAGATCTAAAATGGTTTGATCCCAGATATCGTTTCATGCCTGAGAGTCTAACTGAGGAGCTCAGGAAGTGAATGATGGGTGGGAGAGAGGAAGGACCTCGGTAAACAAAACCTACACTTCTTGGAGTGTCTTCCCAACAGTTACCCTTCACAGATGATCTCTTGTTTGTTTGTTTTTTCTATGTCTTCTGAGACATGGAGAGATTTTTTAAAAATTACCTATGAAAAGCTCTCATTTGTCAGTAGCCAAAAATCAATGAGTAGAATAGAAAATAAAACAGTAATGTCAATACTTCTGTTAGGGGAAGCACACTGATTGAAACTGCCCACCCTGGCCAGGTACCATAGTAACCATTTGCATGAGTTGTTTTATGACAGGAGATCCTGATAAGGAATACACAACTAATAAGCCACCACCAACCGGAAGAGTTCGGGAAAGGTCTAAAGGAGATATTGCGTGTCTGTCCACTTCCCAGAATCCTTCTCACTAGCATCCATCTTGGCTGAGCAATGCGTGCGCCACCAGGAAAGACTCTGAATTAGAATGATTGGAAATCCCAGGACTGATCTCCTTCAGAATGGACTGGTTGGATCTCCTTGTAGGCCAAGGGACCCTCAAGAGTCTTCTCCAACCCCACAGTTCAAAGGCATCAATCCTTTTGCGCTCAGCTTTCTTCAGAGTCCAACTCTCACATCCATACATGACCACGGGAAAAACCATAGCCTTGACTAGATGGACCTTTGTTGGCAAAGTAATGTGTCTGGTTTTCAATATGCTATCTAGATTGGTCATTACTTTCCTTCTAAGGAGTAAGCGTCTTTTAATTTCATGGCTGCAATCACCATCTGCAGTGATTTTGGAGCCCAGAAAAATAAAGTCTGACCCTGTTTCCACAGAAATTTTCTTTGGATTGGAAGAATTTATTGTTTGCCATTGTCTGTTCTGTGTCATTATTTATTTATTTAATTTTTTAATATTCAGTGCAAAGGCAAATAAAGGCACAATAAACTTAAACAAAACTAGTTAAAGAAGGGGCTGAAGAGGAAGTATTTTATTTCCTCTTCCACAGTGCAGCCTTAAGAAAAGTCAGGGAAATCTCCTGGATGTCATCTGGTTTATCAGATTCCTGTGATTTTTCTCAAGTAAAACTGTTATCAGGTTTTGATGAGTAGCAAAGCTTCCTCTTTAAAGAATGTTCTGCCTGAGCACATTAGGGTTTAAATTGGATACAGAGCCATGTATTTTAATGGAAATTATGATTTACTTACTAAATTTCCAAAATAGTCACTAAATTTCCAAAATAGACTCTTAATAACATCTGTTTAAAGTATTTTAAAAGTACTAGAAAATGTTAGAAAAATACTAGAACAGATTACTAGGACAGTTGGGAAGTTCACTATATTGGTTGACATTGCAGATTCATATATTCATGCTGTGTTTAAGGTTTTATTTTTTAAAAGAAAAGTGCAGCATATTTTGACCTAACACAACTCCCCAAGGGCACAAGCCTGACTTTGCCTGAGAAATATCGTACCTGCAGACCCTACAACCTCTGACATAAAGACTGTGGAAGTTGCTTCTCTTATTCTTACAAGAAATATTGGGACAAACTAAAATAATAAACTTCTTTTGGGCCCATAAGAGAACTGACTTTGCAGGGAAAATCAACTGCCCTGAGCTCAGAAGAGAAAAGATAAAGCTGAGAGTCATGGCTGAGATCTTCCTGGAGTGGAAGCCAGGAGCCATTAATGGGTTGAGCATTAAGAAATACTCAAATGGCAATTTTGGTGTATTTCTGGAGGCATGCGAGGGAGAAATTCCTAGGAGCCACTGTATGAGGGGCCTTTACATTGATGTAGACTTTACTTGCAGGAATCCACTATGTTTTGTGTTAATGATCTGATAAAGACCCTACTGTGAAACTGGCAGGGAGAGGGAAGAAGAAATTTTAATGCAAGATGCCCAGAGCTTTCTCTATAAATGCCCACTCCCCAGGGGGAAAACTTAAACAGAGCTCCCTCTCAGAGTTGTGAGGGAGGGGCAGTTCTCTCACACAAGCCCCTGCTAGGCTTCCTCTCTTCCTTAGGTAGGAGGAAATTCTACAGGACAAAACATGAGTAAAGGTTCCATTCCAGAGACACAGACCCCCTCAGCGTGACCAAGATGTAACCACAGAATGCTTCCCACCCCCTATACCTGCCATCATAGCAGCTAGGTTCTTGTATAATAACAGTGAATCACAGCTGGAAGAGTTGTAAGACATGGATTTTCTCCAAGGAGGAGCAATTAAAAGAAACCCAAAGTCAAGAGGGAAGACAAAACAAACAAACAGAAAAACTAAAAGAACTTGAAGCTTCTGGCTCTAGAGCTATTGGAAACACTAAGCAAAGCCCAGATCCTAGTTAGAACCACATAAATCCTCACCCTAGAGGGCTATTCATCTCCTTCCTGTTACCCGATGTGACATGTCCATCATTAACAAAAGACTACAAGGCTTATCAAAATATGAGAAAAGCACAGTCTGTGAAGACAAACCAAGCATCAGAACCAGACTCAGATATGACATAGAGCTTAGAGTTAGACAGGGCATAAAAATAACTGTTTAATATGTAAAAGAATCTAATGGAAAAAGTAGACAAGATCAGATGCAAGAAGACATTAGAATAAGCAGAGAGATGAAAATTCTTAGAAATAATCAAAAGGAAATGCTGGAAATAAAAGTACTGTTGGCTTAAGTTGGTGATGGACAGGGAGGCCTGGCATGCTGCAATTCACGGGGTCACAAAGAGTCAGACAAGACTGAGTGATTGAACTGAACTGAACTTGTCAAGTCAAGGCTTAAAGGGTGATTAGGCTTGAAGGGTGAGCAGGCTTGAAGGCAGATCAATACAAACTCCTCAAACTGAAATACAAAGAAAAAAAGAATGATAAAAAACAGAACATCTAACAGCTGTGGGACAATTCCAAAAGATGTAACATGCCTATAATTGAAATACTAGAAGGAGAAGAAAGAAATAGAAGAGTAGGAAAAAAAGTTTGAGGTAATAATAGCTGAGAAATTTCCAAAATTAATGACTTACACCAATTCACAGATCTAACAAGCTCAGAGATCATCAAGCAGAATAAATCCCAAAAAGCAAAAGCAATACCAGGCATTCTTGTACGGAGGTATAGAAAAAAGTTAAAAGCATGGTGGATATTTAATCAAATATATAAATAATTTCTTTAAATGAATGGTCTAAATACACCAACTAAAAGATCTAGATTGTCAGATAAAAAAATTGGACCCAAGCATATATTGTCCAAACAAAATCCACTTTAGATAAAAGGACTCTGATAGATTAAAAGTAAAGAGTTGGAACTATATATGCCATGCTAACATTAATTAAAAGATACCTGGAGTAGCTGTATTAATTTCAAACAAAGCAGATTTCAAAACAAAGGGAGTTGTTAGGGGTAGAGAGTGTCACTGCTGCTGCTGCTGCTAAGTCGCTTCAGTCGTGTCTGACTCTGTGCGACCCCAAAGACAGCAGCCTACCAGGCTCCCCCGTCCCTGGGATTCTCCAGGCAAGAACACTGGAGTGGGTTGCCATTTCCTTTTCCAATGCATGAAAGTGAAAAGTGAAAGTGAAGTCGCTCAGTCGTATCTGACTATTAGCATCCCCATGGACTGCAGCCTACCAGGCTCCTCTGTCCATGGGATTTTCCAGGCAAGAGTACTAGAGTGGGTTGCCATTGCCTTCTCTGGAAGAGTGTCACTACATGATGATAAATGGGTCAGTTCTTCAGGAGGATATAAAAATTCTAAATGGATATATACCTAACAATAGAACATCAAAATACACAAGCTAAAAAATCGATATGACTAAAGGAGAAAAAGACACACCCACTGTTAACTTTGACACTTTTAACACCCATGTGAGTAATTGATGTATAAGACAGGCAGGAAATCAATTAAGAAATAGCTTACTTCACAAGTGCTATCAATCAACTTGATCTGATTGACATTTACGGAATGTGTATTGCATTCAACAATAGCAGAATACTTTACTTCAGTAGTTTTCCTCCTCCAAAACATATCATCCTAGTTTAACAATATGAAAAAATCCCGAGAGACATTTAACCAAATACCTGAAAAATTTAAAGCTCTTCAAAAACCAAGTCTAAGAAACGGTCACAGCCAAGAGGAGCTTGAGACATGAAGCGCAAATATAATGTGGGATCCTGGGTGGAATCCTGGCACAAAAAGAGAGAATTAGATGAAAAATAAGGCCATCTGAATAAAGGATAGACTTCAGCTAATAAGCATCAATACTGGTTCATTAATCATGATAAATGTGCCATAATAATGTTCAGTTCAGTTCAGTCGCTCAGTTGTGTCTGACTGTGACCCCATGAATCGCAGCACGCCAGGCCTCCCTGTCCATCACCGTCTCCCGGAGTTCACTCAGACTCACATCCATTGAGTCTGTGGTGTATAATGTGGAAAACAGAGTGTGAGGAATACACAAACTCTGTGCTGTCTTTGTAATAACTCTGTAACTCTGGAACTGTGTCATACGCTAATGGTGGATACTTGTCATCATACATTTTTCAAAACCCATAGAATGTACAACATAGAGTGTGCCCTAATGTAATCGCTAGACTAGTCAGGAATAGTGCATTGACAGTGATCTTTCATTGTGACAAATGTGCCATACCAATGTGGGATTTTAATCACATGGAACATTGGTTGGGGGTCAGGGGTTTAGAGGAACTCTCTGTACTTTGCACTCCTTTTTTTTTTTTGTAAACTTAAAACTGTATCCAAAAAAGTCTGTTAATTAAAAGGAAGCATACACACAAAAGAAAAAGCTAATAAATCTAGAATGTTTAAAGCCCCCCAAAAATTGCAGCTAGAAGAATTTACTATTGAAAATTAGAAAGGATTTTACAAATGATAAGAGAAAAGTCTCAAGTTGGCTGAAGTTTCTCTAGCTCCAGAACAAAGTTTAGCATTGAAGGTCTCTGCTTGGTAAGAATGTGCATACTGGAGCATCTCAGAGGAGAGTTACCTGTGGCCACCTAGATGCTGTCTCTGTTACTCCTACTCCTCAAACCCTGTCCTCAAACAAACCGGCTACTGCCGATTCATGCTTTTGCAGCACAGAGCAGAAGAAGTCATCCATAGTTCTTTCCAAACACACACCACCTGGGATTTTAGACCCATTAAACTCTTCCAAATGGTTAGTAATGGAAAGCCTTCCAGCTTCATTAGCAGGGACAAATATTTGACTTCATGAAGGATCCATGTCCTGTTGATTCCAGCTTAAAGAGACCTGACACATAGGTCTCATCATCATTTATCATCTTGATTCTTTCATGATAATCTCCAGAGTAAGCTGCCTTGTTGTTACTTGTGTTACTGTCCCTATGTCAAAGTGCGGGAAACTTTTTTGAAATGTTCTAGAAACACTCATTCACTGCTATTTAATATACATTCCCTTCTTTAAAAATTTTTTTTATTTATTTATCTGGCTCCACTGGGTCTTTGTTGCAGCATGTGAACTCTTAGTTGCAGCATATGGGATCTAGGTCCCTGACCAGAGATCAAACTCGGGCCCCTTGCATCTAAGAGCACAGAGTCTTAGCCACTGGAACACGAGGGAAATTCCCATTCCCTTCTTTTTCATTTGACAGAGCTGTGGCCAGAGCATTAAGCTCCCTTGCTTTGGTGTTATTCCCGGTAAAGAGTAATTAATTACATTAAGTGAATGCCATTGTGTGTAAGGAGCCTGGGGAGGAGTTAAAACATAAAGTTACCAAGGTCTGGTATAGAACCATTTCTTAGACAGGTCTGCCCTCTTGTCTGCAAGAGCCAAGAACCAGTGAAGAACATGGGAGAGTCTTCGATGCAGGTATGGCTGGGGATGTCAAAAGGAGGACATTTACAGAAGAGTGGGGAAGACTAGGGGAAGGATGGGTCCTGATGACCCTTCTTGGCTTTCCTGTGTGGCTGAGGGTTATAGTGAAAAGGACATATCCCTTGAAGAAATGAGAAAGAAATACCCCATCTTTTTGGCCTCAGCTCAGAGCCCTGGAAGGTTGGGTGGACACAAGAGTCAGAAAAACCAAAAGAAAAGACAAGATGAGCAACTGTTAGCTGTCAAATTGGAAAATAATTGCAGCCTAGATGCAGCCTAGCTGTTACTGTATATGTCAGACTGTATCATGTGATTAAAAAAAAAAAATTAGTCTTGTCTGTCTTTTTGCCAGTACAGAAAGTCGCATGCCACAGATGTTCCCATAGAAAGATGTCAAACCTGAAATGACAGTGCTGGCAATCAAAGACATTGTACTTCAGAGAATGTAAAATGCAGCAAATCGCCATCTACCAGCAGAAAATTCCCTCTGATTGCAGCGCCCAGCCGGCTCCCTCCCAACTGTCAGATTTTACAGATGTGACGTTGTATCACAGGCGACCCACTTTCCTGGGAGCCGAGCACTGCCTGGACCATGTGAAAGACACACAGCTGAGAGTCAGGTAATTCAGGCCACCATAGTTATAAAATACGGAGCACCACAGAAGTAAACCTCTTTATGGAAGTATCTGCTAGCCTCATTTAACAGAGTTCTAGCTTGAGTTACTGGACTGTGGGCATTCCTTGCCTCTTGGGACTCAGCTGAATGTGGGTACAGTTTGATTACCCCCACTTGCCTTACTTTATACCAAACCATAAAGACCACACTGGGCGTGCATGCTCAATCATGTTTGACTCTTTGTGACCCCGTGGACTATAGCCTATTGGGCTCCCCTGTCCATGGGATTTTCCAGGAAGCATACTGGAGTGGTTGCCATTTCCTCCTCCAGAGTATCTTCCAGGCCCAGGGATTGAACCCACATCTCCATAGTCCAAAATCCATATTAAATATACTCAACCTGATTCAGTTCAACAAATATCCCCCTACTGCTAGCTTCAGTGTCCAACTCTGGACACACAAAGATAAATAAAATACAGCCCAATGCCCTTAAGACATTTCCAATGTATTAGAAGAGAGACAAATGAATACACAATTGGATTCCATGTGATCATCCCTAGGCTCAAACACACTTAAGAGTGGGTGGAAAGCTTGGTAAATGAAGCTAATCAAAAAGACTTTCTGCAGAAGGTGTCATGGATTGGTTTTAAAGAACAAATAGGAATGAGCCAGGTGGATGGGGCAACATGGTGGTGAAGATATTCCCAGCAGAGAGGATGGACTATCTCCACATCACACAGCACAGCTATGGAATTGCCAGGAAGCAGACAGAGCCATAGCCTTCCCCAGTGGCTAATGGTAAAGGAGCTGCCTGCAATGCAGGAGATCAGGGTTCGATCCTTGGATTGGGAAGATCCCCTGAAGGTGGAAATGGCAACCCGCACGTGTTCTTGCCTGAAAAATCCCAGGGACAGAGGAGCCTGGCAGGCTACAGTCCATGGGGTCACAGGAGGGTCGGACACGACTGAATGGCTGAGCACAGACAGAGCTGTATCAGAGGACTGTGCCTGGTTGAAGCCAGAGAAGTGAGCCTGCTGCAAAGTGCAAACCACTGCTAAGAAGCTGACTTTGCTCTGCAAGAAGGGCAGGAGTGAAACCCAGAGAGGTAGCGGTCAGCCAGCTGAGGAAAAGGCTTTGGATTTGAGGCTTCAGGGTGGGTAAAATTGTCTTAAATGAAGAAAGGCATTCTAGGGGTCACCCTCCCAGACAATTTCCTTTTTCTCTTTTGGGAAAGACTATGGAGTCTCTGTGTGTGTTCAGTTGCTCAGTTGTGTCTGACTCTTTGTGACCCTGTGGACTGTAGCCTACCAGTCTTCTCTGTCCATGGGATTCTCTAGACAAGAATACTGGAGTGGGATGTCATTGCCTTCTCCAGAAGATGGAGGCTGTGGAAAGTGGCTTTATTTCTTCTTGACATACTAATTCCTCTCCCTTCTCAACAGCTCTGCTCATACAAATGTCCTGTATTTGCTTGGACATTTGCTCTTTTTCTGCCTACCTAATCAATTCCTTCCTACCTACTTTTTCCATTACGCATTTCCACAGCTAGAAATACCCGTTTTGCGCTTTTATGCATTCAGCCTCACCTTTTATCTCCAGAACTTAAAAAATATGACATTTTAACATGTGCTTCTGCTCTGGGGACATCTAAAAAGGCAGGCTTCTCTTTCTTTGATCACATTTTTCCTGTAACATTTTAAATGCATTTTTATTGCAATATGAAACAAGGAATTCTGTTTTTCTAACAATAAGCAAAGATGTGTTTGCTCATCACATCCTACTTCCTAATTTTGACTCCTTTGAAAAACTGATTTCAGTTATTACGACAGCATGATTGGAAAAAAGCTTAACCCATTACCTTTGAATTCCATGCCTTCTTGCTCACATGTGGATTTTCATCAGTTCTATTGGGCGGTCTCCCAGGGTGGCAAACTAGGGGGACAGAGGATCTGCCAGGGACAGAGGGAATTCACCCAGCGTACCAGGTGAAGAGTATTATTATGCTGACATGAAAGAGCAAGTACTTTCATTGGGCAACTACTAAGGCATAACTTCCAAGGCGGCAACCAAATATACTTTGTTACCAATGAAACAGAAAGGAGAAAAATGCCCTGTAGAGATATTTAAAATTTGAAAACCAGTTTAATGGAAAAGGACTTGCAAGTTCTAGATGCTTGTACTCCTAAAGCCATATCTGTGTACCAGCTGCAGGGCAAATTAGCTTTTCCGATTCAACAAGGCACTGATGTAATGGCGAGGGGCAGGGACCTGTGGGATTGACTCAAGGTTTTCTGTTTATTGAAGTCTGATCTTAGGCTAGTTCTTAATGACTCCAAGTCTTAGTTTACTTCTCTGTAAACTGGGGATGAAAATTGTATATCAAAAGTGCATGAAGAGTGTCTCTCTCTTATTGTTTTGTTCCTCCTGAAGCTAACATTTAGTGACTAGAGTTAATAATATTGTCTTGCATATTTGAAAGTGGCTATGAAAGTAGATCTTAAGAGTTCTCATCACATGAAAAAGAACTCATCAAAAGAAAAAAGCTTTCATGACTAAGTGAGGCGACAAATTTTAATTAGACTTATTGTGGTGAACATTTTAAAAGATATGCAGGTATTGAATCACTATGTGGGACACTTCAAACTAATATAGTGTCGTATGTCAATTACACCTCAACAAAACTTTTTAAAACAAGAATGAGCCATTAAAAAAAACCTAATCCTGTGACAAGGATCATCTGGATGAAGACCTCAAGGAAGTAAGGGCTGTGGACAGTGAGGTGGGGAAGGAAGTCTGTCTCAAGTGCATCAGTGAGTAGGGTTCACCAAGGTACCTGGGGGCTTTATCCTGCTGAGACTTCCAAGAGACAGCACAGAGCATGCTTACAGCTGAACAAAAGTAGGATATTTGTCTACCAAATTTAAAAAATTAAGGCTCAAGGAATTGCAAAATCTGGGGTCCATCTGAGGCAGGAGGTAGATAAGGCACCCCTGCCCCTAGCCCATTAGAGTTTGTTTCCTGAGTATAGAAAACTCCAAAATATCAATAGTAGGACAATCAAGAGAGGAGGCTGGGCCCTGCCCAGATAGAAGACAAGAGACCAAATATTTCTCATTCTCAAGGTCAAGGAGATCTTCCCAACTGGAAAATTTCTTGAAGGTCAAAAGGGGAGTGGTATCAACCTACCATAGGCTTTTCACTGGCATCAGTATTGGCTGAGAGGTGCTGGCACACATGGGAAGGCCCTGAGATGTACCAAATGGACTCAGAACCAGGCAACTCAGAAAACTTGGCCAAAAGAAACCTGGAAGAAATGCCCCATAAAAATGATTCAAACCAGCATAAAGGCGAGATCCTGTCTCTGAACCCGCCCATGTGTCTATCCACATCTACGGTACTCTTTTTCCTTCCTAATAAACACTTGACTTTTTTCACTACTTTCCTTTTGTGGAAATTCTTTTCTGCAAAGCTGAGGGGCCAGGGCCTTGTCACTGACTGGTCTAGGACTTAGGTTTGGGTGCTTTCACTGTTGCAACCCAGCCTCAGTCTCTGGCTGGGAACCGAACCCCTGCTTCAAGTGGCTGTGGCTGGGGCCACCTGAGATCATATTCATTCCAAGATGTCCCTGTGACGTGACACTCCAGCTCCTCAGGGATAACCTTTCCACAGATACCGACAAACACACTTTGGTCACCCACTTGGAATAATTAGAGTGAGTGGTTTCAAGACCCCAGAGACATATCGTGCCCCATCACGCCAAGCCTAGCTGTGCAATTTGATGGCCACATTGGCAAGTTGAGCTTCCCTGGTGGTTCAGACAGGAAAGACTCTGCCTTCAATGTAGGAGGCCCGAGTTTGATCCCTGAGGCAGAAAGATCCCCTGGAGAAGGAAATGGCAACCCACTCTGGTATCCTTGCCTGGGAAATCCCATGGACAGATGACATGGGATCCCAAAGTCCATGGGGTCACAAAGAGTCAGACATGACTTTCACTTTTCACTTTCTGGAAGTTACCTTCCTGCCAAGGTCCTATAACACAGGCAGGGTACAGGCTGCTGCTGAAGTGTGTCCACTGACAGCGCCCACTGTTACAAAGTGCTAACTGGGAGGGATCGGAGCTGGGAGATAAACAAGCAAAAACAGCTAAAACTTTAGAAAATTTAATTGATGGTGTTCTTTTTGGATGTCATTTTGATGATGAGAAAAAGCTCCAAGAGGGTAAGAGAGAAATGTCTGAACCTGAAAAAGAAACACATTTTCCCCAAAGCCTTCAATTATCTGAATGGTTTGAATAATTATTTGGCTTTCAGGAAGCAGAAGGAAGTTCTGAGAAAACCATTCCCAACTTCTTGGTATATTTTGAGCTCAACAGACATAAACTGAATCTAGAAGGCTGTGCTTCTTAACTAGCATCATAAGGTTTTTTCCCCTACCAGAAAAAAGTTGTTGTTTAGTCATCCAGTTGTGTCTGACTCTTCTGCGACCCCTTGGATTGGGATTCTCCAGGCAAGAATACTGGAGTGGGCTGCCATTTCTTTTCTCCAGGGCATCTTCCCAACCCAATGATCGAACACACCTCTCCTTCATTGCAGGCAGATTTTTTTACCACTGAGCCACTGGGATAGAGTACCAGAAATAAGGGTTCCTGCTAATCATTTTGACACATAGGTTATCAGCAGATATTCTCTTATGTTCCATCAGCCAAAATTCAAGAATTCATGGATATTGAACAAACTGCTTTATTATTATCACCATTGCCTTTATTATTATTTACTATTATATAATAACCGGAGAAGGTGATGGCACCCCACTCCAGTATTCTTGCCTGGAAAATCCATGGACGGAGGAGCCTGGTGGGCTGCAGTCCATGGGGTCGCGACTGAGCAACTTCACTTTCACTTTTCTTTTCATGCATTGGAGAAGGAAATGGCAACCCACTCTGGTGTTCCTGCCTGGAGAATCCCAGGGATGGGGGAGCCTGGTGGGCTGCCATCTGTGGGGTCGCACAGAGTCGGACACGACTGAGGCGACTGAGCAGCAGCGGCATTATATAATAACATATGGGCCTACCTTGAATCTGAACATTAGTACATGAACCTCTTATCAAAGAATTAAACCTTGAACCTCCCACTCATCATCTCTCTTATTGAAAAGGGAGTTGAGAGAAGTAACATTGAGGGAAGAAAGTATAAGGGGAAAAATCCTGGCTTCCTCCATGCTGTCTGAATTCTGTCCCAATATTAAGTCTGATCACTATCAGTTCCTATTCTTGAACTACATCTGCATAATTCCCCGAAGAATCACCTTGATCGTTTGGATTTTAATATTAGGCCCCCAGTAGATTCAAGGTCTACATAAACAGCAGCCATTTGAAAACCCTTTTGTGTTTCTTTTTTAAACTGCTTTCAGAAAATCACATGTAAAATTTCTGAAGGAAAACATCTTTTAGAATATGATGTCAAGGTAAACTCATTTTTGTTGAAGAATGATGTACTTCTTTTGGGGAAAGCTTCCTGTTTACTTCATTGCTTCCCTGGCTTCCAGGGAACCTAGAGGCAAATATTAGCAGTTAGAATTAAATTGGCTCTTGTGGTTTCTGTACTTGGTTTTTCTTCCCTTTTGTGAGTCTGATTCTTTGTTTTTTTATTCTATCATGTAAATCTGTCCTCTGGAAGGGGTCCAGTGGGGACAGGGAGCTGATTCTAGAGGTTCGGTCAGTGCCTTCCATGTTGCAACTATTTGGTTGCCCAAAAAGTTCTTATTTTTTCTATATGGTGCAACGGAAAAACATGAATGAACTTTTTGGCCAATGCTATATACATAGGTCTCCTGCACTGATACTTTATCTCAGCTTCCCAAGCGGCTCACTGATAAAGAATCTGCCTGCCAGTGCAGGAGACACAAGAGACGCAGGTTCGATCCCTGGGTCAGGAAGATCCCCTGGAGTAGGAAATGGCAACCAGCTCCAGTATTCTTGCCTGGAAAACCCCATGGACAGAGGAGCCTGGCAGGCAATAGTCCATGGGGTCACAAAGAGTTGAACATGACTGAGCACATAAATACATGGGTCTAGACTTGCATTTCTTCACTGTGCTATAGGTCCTGTTTCATCTCCTTTTAGAGATGCACTAACTGTTCATGGCAGAGCCTGGATTTGACCTCTGGTCAAGAGAGCCTGGACCCTGACTCCTGTGACCGGTCCAGTCTTCTCTGAGCAAGGCTGAAAGAAGCCTGATATGAAGAGTAAACCATGGTAAAATCAATCAGTGTCCCTCTTTATCTGACTCAAAAATGAAGACCTTAGCTCCTTTTCTTTTTTTTCAGAGGAAGTGGGAAAATGAATGAGAACTTGGAACAGAAATACCGTTAAATGAATGATAATGAAACAGAAGAGGAGGATTCTGATTGGAGGTGCAAGTGAAAATGAGGATGCTGATGGTGATGATGGAGTTGATGGCAATCAGGACGGGAAGGGGAGGATGGTGATGACAAGCTTGATGAGGATGATAGCATGGATGTAGATGTGGTCTCGCTGCATCCTTCCTAGGCAGAAGGTATTAATGGTGGGTCCCCATCACTTTCCCCTACTCCCTCAACGATGCTCAAGTTTCCAAGAGATGAAGCTGAAGGGAAACTATAGCTCATTTCCAAGAGTGGAGCCAGATTTTGTAGGATCCAGAAGTTTGGGAGGTGCTCTATAAGATAAGACATTACTAACACAAATTAAATGAGGGGCCCTGGAGTTTGAGCTTCCTTAGTGTCACAGTAAATGTGCCTCTTTCTGTCTTTGTTACTGGATGAAGTTTCTGCCCTGACTTTGATCATAGAAAACTGGAAAATTTAGTGAATGCTCACTATGGGCCACGTTTATTCATCTAACATCATCTATTAATTCAGCTAACCCTCAAAGAGTCAGACACACCTGAGCGACTGAACTGAACTGAACCCTCAAAATCATTTCAGAAGGTATATGTGACTATTATTCTCATTTGAGACCAGAGGAAAGTAAGCTATTGAGGTTAAGTAATTTGCTCAAACTCTCACAATTACAGTTTCCCCTGATGGCTCAGTGTGTAAAGAATTCACCTGCAGTGCAGGAGACACCAGTTCAATCCCTGGGTTGGGAAGATCCCGTGGAGGAGGAAAATGGCAACTGACTCCAGTATTCTTGCCTGGGAAAAAAAAATCACATGGACAGAGGAGCCTGGCAGAATACAGTCCAAAGGGTCCCAAAGAGTCAGACACGACTGAGTGACTAAGCAAGCAAGCAAGCAAGCTCACAGTTATATTAGGGGCTGGGATTCCAACTCAGGCAAACTGCCTACAGGTCATGAGCTTCCAAACAAGGAGAGAACAGGGCATCTGTATGCCATGTGTCCCTGAGAAAGGACAGCGTGCCCTGTCTCTCGTTACCTTTTGCCCCATGGATTTTGATCGGCTTGGGGTGGCTGGAGGATACAGGGCACCTAACCCAGCTTTGTGGGAGGAGCTCAGGGGAGTGGCAGGTTTGTGCTCTTCCTGTGCCCAGGCCAGCACGACAGGGAGGGAGGCAGTGGCTCTGGGCTGCCCTGTCCATGGGTATTGTTCTTGAGGGCTTCTGTAACAAACAACCACAAACTTGGAAACTTAAAACAACAGAAATGCTTCATCTCATGGTTGTGGTGGTTTAGTCGCTAAGTCATGCTCAACTCTTGAGACCCTGTGGACTGTAGCCTGCCAGGCTCCTGTGGCCATGGGATTTCTTTCTAGAGGCCAAAAGTCTGAAATAAACGTGCCTCCGGACCGTGTTCCCCTGAAGACTCCAGGGGGAGACTCCTTCTTTGTCTCTTCCAGCCTCAGGCGGCTCCAGGTGTTCCTTGCTCCTGGCGCTATCACCCCGATCTCTGCCTGTCTTCACATGGCCTCCCGTCTTCCTCATCTCTGTTCTCCTCCTCTGTCTCTCAAAAGGACACTTGTCATTGGCTTTAGAACTCACTATCTAATCCAGGATCATCTTATCACAAGAACCTTACCTTAGTTACATCTACAAAAACTCTCTTCCCAAATAAGGTCATGTTCACAGGTTCTGGGGATTGAGGTGAATATATCTTATTGAGGGAGCTTCCCTGGTGGTTCAGCAGTAAAGAACCCACCCGCAATTCAGGAGATGCTTGGGTCTGATCCTTGGCTTGGAAAGATCCCCTGGTGAAGGAAATGACAACCCATGCCAGTATTCTTGCCTGGGAAACCCCATGGACAGAGGAACCTGGTGGGCTATAGTTCGTGGGGTCGTAAGAGTTGGACACGACTGAGTGACTAAACCACCACCATATCTTACAGGTGCCAACATTCCACCACCCTAGGATAATTGTGAATAGTGCTTTTGTGAACATTCTCATACGCGTCTTTTGTGGGGCATGTGTGTGCATTTCTGTTGGGTTTATTCCTGGGAGTAGTAGTGTAAGCCACAGGGTGTTATTTGAGCTTTATTACATCTCATCAAACAGTCGTTCAAAGCGGTTACAGTGCACTTTAGAGATACCCAAACTCATCACCGCATGTTACAGATGCAAAATTGAAAAAAGGAAAGTTCAGACATGCCAACTAATTACCCAAAGTTCACAGATGATTCGTGGTAGAACAGGAGGAACGTATGTTTTTAAAACAGCACAGGACTCTGCTTGGCACCGTTCACATCCCCTTGGGTTTTCCTTGAATTTTACGTTCCATGTAAGGCATGATTAGTAGATCTGTTTATTATCCCGGGTGCCAATATGCTGGCATTTCTTTTCCACATGCACAATGTTGGTCCCCAGTGGGCTTAAGGAGAATTCCACAGTGGGGAATCAGGGCTCCACTCTGGTGTCCTAAGGAAGAGAAACTCAAGTACCAAGATGAGACATGTCTTTCTCAATCCCCAATTGCCATCATTTGAGTTAGACACAGGACTTTTTTTTTTTGATGTGGATCATTTGTAAAGTCTTTATTGAATTTGTTATAATAATGCATCTTTTATGATTTGACTTTTTGGCTACAAAATATTTGCGATCTTAGTTTCCTGACCGGGGATCAAACACACATTGAAAGATGAACTCTTAACCACTGGACCACCACCGAAGTCCCATGGAGTAGTTTTTTTTTTATTTTTTAATGAGATCTTTTGTTTGCTAGATTTTGACAATAAGTGAAAGTGAAAGTCGCTCAGTCATGTCCAACTCTTTGTGACTCCATGGGCTATACAGTCCATGGAACTTTCTAGGCCAGAACACTGGAGTGGGTAGCCTTTCCCTTCTCCAGGGGATCTTCCCAACCCAGGGTTAGAACCCAGGTCTCCTGCATTGCAGGCTGATTCCTTACCAGCTGAGCCACAAGGGAAGTCCAATAATACTGGAGTGGGTAGCCTATCCCTTCTCCAGAGGATCTTCCAGACCCAGGAATTGAAACCAGGTCTTCTGCATTGCAGGCGGATCCTTTACCAACTGAGTTATAAGATAAATTATTAAAGTGCTCTTTGGGATAAAATGGGGAAAGTTATTATCCTTCGGCAAAGAGGAGGAAGAAAAAAGCGAGAGGAAGGAGTGGTGAGCAGAGTGTCCAGCCCCACAGTTGAAGGTGATGATGGAGGGCCAGGAAGCTCAGGTTGGCAGATAATCAGAAAGATTTTAGAGTAGGAGAGCCTGACCTGTGTTTCTATATTGCTTGCTACATGATGCATGGTGTTCTTCTCCCTAAATGCTTGATGTGAATAGGAATGTTATGTAGACATGGAGGAAGAGACTGGGCTTTATGTGTGAGTTGAAAGGATTTAGAAGAGATAACACATACTGAAAGATGAACCAAGATTAGAGGTACCAAGGCAACATTTACCTTATCCCAGAAATTTACAGAAAGCATGAGAATTTGTGGAATTCTATAGCATTTAGGAAAAGGAGAGTGAGGCAGTTGTGTAGAGGTCACAGTGAGCCAGGAATGCCTACTGGATATTAAAGTTTCGTTATATGGATCTTTTTAAATAGAATTGGTTTAATACCAAGATTTTCTGACACCTGGTCTAATGGTCCTTTCTGTGAATTAAACGTGAGTGAAGATGCCTAAATACAGCTCACAAAATGGATGAAATCTTTGCTGCTGTCTTACACTGGGGCATAACATCAACACAATCATTGAAAAAGAACTTGGTTGAATTCAACTAAGATACTGGCAGACGATGAGTGTGTTAGTTGCTCAGTCATGTCCATCTCTTTGAGATGCTATGGACTGTAGCCTGCCAGGCTCCTGTATCCATGGAATTCTCCAGGCAAGAATACTGGTGTAGGTTGTCATTCCCTTCACCAGGGGATCTTCCCAAATCAGGGATCGAACCTGGGGTCTCCTTGTATTAAAGGCGGATTCTTTACCTTCTGAGTCACCCGACTACAGTCCATGGGCTCACAAAGAGCTGGACACAACTGAGTGATGAACACTTTCACGCTTTCAAACAATGACTAGCATCACAGCTAGCACTTTGAGGTTTTACTACAGCTTATAGTTTTTTCTCTTTGTCCTAAGTCATTCCCTGGCTTTTGAACTTTTCCTCTGCTTTTGCCAGGGGGATACTTCCTCTTCAGCTGCCACTGAAATCTCACCTTTCATCAAATGTTTTCTTCTTGCCCTGGGAAAAGACAATCCCAAGAGTGACCTTGGTTGGTGGCCTGGCAGTTGTGGGGGCTTGTAACTGCTTCCTGCTTTGATTGCTTTCTCTGATTCAAAGCAAACTGTCATCTTTGGGAGCAAGTGTCTAGTTCCGAACAAGATGCACTTTCCTAACGGTCTGATGTTGGAGGAAACTGTGTATTTTCTGTCCTCTGAGATTGATGAGTAAAGGAAATTGAAGAGGCCTTTGCCCGGTTCGGGTTGATAGGGGGCACTTGGGCATGTGGATGTTGTTTACCACCAAACAGTGCAGATTTGGGCTTTAGGACAAGATAAAACACCATGGGGTTCCCTTGAGAGCCTTGAAGGAGACTCCCATGAGAGAGAGAGAGAAAACAAAAAAAAAGAGAGAGAGGAGTCTTGGGGCAAAAGTCAGCATTGACTCACGTGAGGGTGGGGGAGGGAGGGAGTTAGTGATTTTTTTTTTTCTTTTTCCTTTGCATGTATGTTCAGGGAGGAAGATTAATGTCAGCTCAATCAAGAAGTATTAGTGGCTCTGATAGGAGGCAGTCCTCTTCCATGTAATAGTTGAAGCCATAAAACTGAAGGCTTGTGGAAGCATACAATCAGTCTAAAATCTAAGTCATGTTGTGTGGGTCTGAAGTAGAGCTTGAGTCTTCTGACAGTGGGGAAAGTGGTACAGGAACAGAGGACCAGTCATCTTAAATGCAGAGAAGACCTTACAAATTTGTATACAGAGGAGGAATGCATCTCCCTTTTAAGGTTTTCCTCCAAGAGACAGCTATCATTGAGGCACTAGGATTAAGAAAATGTTTTAGCCACTTTCCTGATGGCCCACTGATTATGACTTCACCTCCCAATGCTTCACCAACCCAAGGGTCAAGGGTTTGATCCCTGGTCGGGGAGCTAAGATCCCACATGTCTTGGGGCCAAAAAAATCAAACAAAACATAAAACAGGAGCAATATTGCAACAAATTCAATAAAGACTTTAAAATGGTCCAGTTCAGTTCAGTTCAGTCACTCAGTCATGTCTGACTCTTTGCGACCCCATGAATCACAGCACGCCAGGCCTCCCTATCCATCATCAACTCCCGGAGTTCACTCAGATTCACGTCCATCGAGTCCGTGATGCCATCCAGCCATGTCATCCTGGGTCGTCCCCTTCACCTCCTGCCCCCAATCCCTCCCAGCATCAGAGTCTTTTCCAATGAATCAACTCTTCACATGAGGTGGCCAAAGTACTGGAGTTTCATCTTCAGCATCATTCCTTCCAAAGAAATCCCAGGATTGATCTCCTTCAGAATGGACTGGTTGGATCTCCTTGCAGTCCAAGGGACTCTCAAGAGTCTTCTCCAACACCACAGTTCAAACGCATCAATTCTTCAGGGCTCAGCTTTCTTCACAGTCCAACTCTCACATCCATCCATGACCACAGGAAAAACCATAGCCTTGACTAGACGGACCTTAGTCGGCAAAGTAATGTCTCTGCTTTTGAATATACTATCTAGGTTGGTCATAACTTTTCTTCCAAGGAGTAAGCGTCTTTTAATTTCATGGCCACATCAAAAAAATCTTTTAAAAAGAGAAAAAAGTTTTAAATAAGGATGAAATGGACTTTTATTTACTTCAAAAATCTTATATTTCAGAAAAGAGCCTCATCTGTGTCTTGAAGCACTTTGAGTTCGTATATTTCATTCCACTGGCTACTACCTAAACTTTCACCTTGTGGAAACATGAGGGTGTTTCTGAGCCATGGAAATACTCTGAGGATGGAATACGATTTTCTGTTTCAGGGCTTGAATGCAATTCAAGTCTAAGCTTTGACAATGTTCCAGTTACCACTGCTGCATAACAAACTGCCCTGGAACTTAATGGCATAAAACAATCTTTTTATTATGCTCTGCTCATGGATTTTGTGCATCAGGAATTTGGATGATAAGGGGTCCTTATCTTCTCTCTCTCTCTCTTCAGTGCCTGGGACCTAGCTGAGAGACTGAAAATGAGTGACTGGGATCACCTGGAGGCATCAACGCTTCCATGTCTGGTGGTTTTGCTGGCAGATCCCTGGGATCCAGCTGGGACTTTGCTGGAACATCTACAAATGGACTTTCCATAGGAGCCAGTTTGGTTTGCTTGGACAGAACTGGATTCCAAGACCAACCATGCCCAAAGAACAACGCAGGAGTGCATAGCATTTTAATATTCTATCCTGGGAAATCACATAGTGTTGTTTCTGCCATATTTTATTGGTCATGGCAATGACAAAGTCCCATCCATGTTCAAGGACAAGGGACGTAGAGAAGCCTTGGAGTTACTTTGTAAGAAGACCATGTGGATTGGGAGATATCATTGCAGCTCTCTTTGGAGAGAGCCACAACTAACGATGACTCTGAGGACAATGTGGGAGGGAGACGGACTGATGATGGGTAGAAGGATGAAGGAAAGTTACAGTGTTAGTCACTTAGTCGTGTCCGACTCTTTGTGACCCAATGGACTGTAGCCCATCAGGCTCCTCTGTCCATGGGATTCTCCAGGCAAGAATACTGGAGTGGGTTGCCACTTCCTTCTCCAAGGGATCTTTCTGACTCAGGGGTCAAACCCCGATCTCCCACATTGCAGGCAGATGCTTTACAGTTTGAGCTACCCAGGGAAGCCCTTGGATGAATAGTGCAGTCCAATGCACACCATGGAAATAGCTGTGATCAAAGTAGACCAAGGTCATGGACACTATGCCCATAGACTCGAGGCCTATGGTCATTCTCTCCCATGAACATGTTTACACATGCATATGACAGGTCACAATTGAGACAAGGGAGGAAAATTTGAGCAGCTTGGTGAAAACTGATCTCCACTGCTAACAAAAAACTCAACAACATATTCTTCTGCTTGTGGGTTGGCCAAGTGTCTGGTCTTTATATAGAAATGCAAAGTGAAAGTGTTACTCACTCAGTTGTGTCTGACTCTCTGCAACTCCATGGACTGTAGCCTGCCAGTCTCCTCTGTCCATGGAAATTCTCCAGACAAGAATACTGGAGTGGGTTGCCATCCCCTTCTCCAGTGCATCTTCCCGACCCTGGGATCGAACCCAGGTCTCCTGCATTTCAGGCAGATTCTTAATCATCTGAGCCACCAGGGAAGCCCCAAAGAAATGCAAAGGTGCTTCCAAAGATATCAGTGTTGGAAGGTCTCAAGTCCCCTTTGCCAGTTGTCTAGAGTGGGTACTTGATTAACTTCTGAGACACTGTACAAAGAGCACATGACTTCTATTGGAAGTACAAGCCTGTACTGCATACATCTGCCTGGATCATTGGCTGGATGTTCTCATATTTTTAGAAGAACTAATTGTGGGTGTGGTTCTCTAGGAAAGTTTTGCTCACAGTTTGCACCCTGTGTGGACATTACAAATGAGCATCATCACCTTTGTAAAATCAAAATGCATTTAATTGTCCTTATTTTCATTAACATTAGGTATAATTTCACACATATATAGACTCTTTAAAGAGGTTAAAATTTAGATGATTTATTTCAGGCACTTAAAAAGTGCCTGTTCAGTGAGCTAAGTACTTAAATCATGAGAAGTTACAAAAGTTCTGCTTCTCAACAGTAACAGAGGTTTCAAAGTGATAAAAGGCTCTTTTATGTCTGAGGGTCTCTCTTTTGTAAGAACTGCACTCATGGGACTGACAATGGCAGCTCTTTCACGTTCCAGTGTGTTTGGGAACCTGCAAAGCCTGATCCCAAGACTGGATCCTCTCTTTTTACCGAGTACCACAGACCTGACATTGGCCGTGTGAGTCCAGATCCTATGGCCCCTCCATGTATGAAAATATTGCCTCTGGAATCCTAATTTTCTATGAACTCTCAAACAAGCAGCTACACGTGTACTGAAACGAATCCAGACAGTGCCAGCCCACTTGGCAACTGTAGTTGCGTCTGAGAACAATTGGGACGATTTATCAGCCAAGTGGCTCTTTGAAGATCTAACACAGTCTTAAATGTTTTCAATGTGCTTAGGAAACAGTGAAGCTGGGGAAGAGGGAGATGGGAGAGAGAGTGAGGGATGCACAAAAGCATATCTCACTGCTCTGTCACATGCCTCTAACTGGAGAACCTTCAGAATGAATCAGACGATAAAGCCGACCTTTCTCTTGCCACGCATAGAAGTGCCTGCCTGACTTGCTCAATGCAAAGAACATCTTTCTACAGGTGCTTCTACAGCAAGGGAGATGTAAGAGGAAGGGAAAGAATGTTAAACCTGGCATTGAGCTGTTCAATGACTGAAATATTTGGTTCTTCTTAGTATCTAAGGTGAGCTTCCCTGGATAGTAAAGAATCCACCTGCCGTGCAGGAGACCTGGGTTCCATGCCTGGGTCAGGAAGATCCCCTGGAGAAGGGAATGGCAACCCACTCTAGTATCCTTGCCCAGAGAATCCCATGGACAGAAGAGCCTGGCAGGCTACAGTCCATGTGGTCACAAAGAGTCATACACGACTGAGTGACTAGCGGGCTTGGCTGGTAAAGAATCCACCTGCAATGCAGAAGACCTCAGTTCGATTCGTGGGTCAGGAAGATCCCCTGTAGAAGGGACAGTCTATCGGCTTCAGTATTCTTGGGCTTCCCTGGTGGCTCAACTGGTAAAGAATCTGCCTGCAACACGGGAGACCTGGGTTTGATCCCTGGGTTGGGGAGATCCCCTGGAGAAGGGAAAGGCTACCCACTCCAGTATTCTGGCCTGGAGAATTCCATGGATTAGTGACTAACACTTTCACCTTTCACTAGAAAGTATTTATTTGATTTTTTCTGTGGGTGTTCTTTAATAGGGCATTCCCAACCTGATCTATTATCTTTCTCTTGAGAAAAATAGATTTATGGAGCACAACTAATTTTTCAGACACATTTACACATACATGCATGTTCACACATATTCCTTAACTATTCTGAGACAATTGGCCCTTTAGCAGGAAGACAAAAAAATGTCAGAAAAAGGGCAGAAAGAGAGTTTTAAAGGAAAACAAGTAGGATCAAATCATAGTTCCACCTGCGCCGTCCCAGCAGTCATGGGCTCCTCCAGCCCGGTAGTCAGCAGGCAGCATCACCCCTCCTGCGCGCACGATGCTTCATTAAGTCTTCCAGGTGCACAGCAAACAGGGCATTTTATAGTGGACATGACTCAATTGCTCCAGTAGTATGAGGCTAGAAAGAGATGCTTTGCCTGCCACTGTATTTACATCCAGTCTGCATGCTAGAAAGAGCCTAAGAACCTCACAGCCAGGAGCTTGTATCCCAGACATTTGAATGAATGAGGTCAGCTCACCCTTTTTACAAAATAAGTGAATTGGGAGAGTAGCACTGACATATACACATCACCGTGTGTAAAACAGTTAGCTAGTGGGAAGCTGCTGTATAGCACAGGGACCTCGGCTTGGTGCTCGGTGATGAACCTAGAGGGGTGGGAGGGAGGTTCAAGAGGGAGACGATATATGGATACACACAGCGGATTCGCTTTGTCGTGCAGCAGAAACCAACATAATAATTGTAAAGCAATTATATTCCCAATAATAAAATAAATAAGTGCACTTCCCAAAATAGCTTTTCTTCAGATAAGACTAGTTCTTATGACAAATAAGCTAAAGGAAACAGCATTTCGTTTCTTCAAATAGTTCCTAGGACAACGCACCATTACTTCCTTGTAGGATTCTGGAACATTGCATAGTCTGTTACTCTCTAAAACTGAACAGACTTGACCCCCAAATCTATTTCTTCAGCTTAAAACCAACCTCCAAATTCACTGGCACAAATATCTCATCATACAGGGGGCTTCCCTGGTAGCTCAGAGGTTAAAGCGTCTGCCTCCAATGCTGGAAACCCGGGTTCAATCCCTGGGTCGGGAAGATCCCCTGGAGAAGGAAATGGCAACCCAGTATTCTTGCCTGGAGAATCCCATGGACAGAGGAGCCTGGCAGGCTACAGTCCACGGGGTCACAAAGAGTCGGACATGACTGAGTGACTTCACTTTCACTTTCACAGTTGAAATAATTATATGAAGGTGCACATGTACAGCAGGTTCATAAACTGATCATCACTGATTATCACTACTTGAATAGAAGGCATTTCAATCAATATTGGGCTTCTCTTGTGGCTCAGCTGGTAAAGAATCCACCTGCAGTGTGGGAGACCTGGGTTCAATCCCTGGGTTGGGAAGATCACCTGGAGAAGGAAAAGGTTACCCATTCCAGTATTCTGGCCTGGAGAATTCCACGAACTCTATAGTTCACTGAGTCACAAAGAGCTGGACACGACTGAACGACTTTCACTCACTCAATCAATCAATATTTGTGGTCCATACTATAAACTCATGGTCTGTATTTGTGCAGAATATAGAAGAAGATTATATATATATATATATGTATATTGCTTCAAAATGATGGCAAGACAAAGCTCACAAATATTCCAGTATGATTTCACACACTATTAGTTTGAGAGATGCTGCCCAAGTGGCTTGGATGTTTTCCAGCCGCAGGCATTTATTTATTGTACTGTCAACTCCAGCATCTTCAAATGTACCCCTATAACCTAACTATGAGGAACCTTAGTTTATATATCGCTAGGCAAATGGCACCCCACTCCAGTACTCTTGCCTGGAAAATCCCATGGATGGAGGAGCCTGGTGGGCTACAGTCCATGGGGTCACTGAGTTGGACACGACTGAGTGACTTCACTTTCACTTTTCACTTTCATGCATTGGAGAAGGAAATGGAAACTCACTCCAGTGTTCTTGCCTGGAGAATCCCAGGGACAGGGGAGCCTGGTGGGCTGCCGTCTATGGGGTCACACAGAGTCGGACACGACTGAAGTGACTTAGCAGCAGCAGCAGGCAAAGAACTGGTCCATTTTGAAAAGTACATTTTTAAACCGCAGGCATACAAGGAAGAGTATTTCATGTTTCTTTCTGAAAAATACATAATCTGGGAAAATTTTTAAAATAAACTGAATTTGTGGGGATGATTGCTTTTCTAGAGCTCAAGCACTCACTACCTACGAGCAGTGTAAGCAGTGCCTTATTTCCATGCTGCCAAATGTCAGTGATGAATATAAGGACAGTGACTGATTAAACAGAACTAGGATACAAAACAATCGATTCAACCACCCTGTGATAATCAGTTGAGTTTGATATTATCTGATGGCAGAATATCAAATGTGGAAGCAAAGACCCAACCAGACTCTATCAATTGTAGAGCAGCCCCAACAACTCAACACTCATATCATTAACTCAACTCCATAGACCCTGTCCTGATTTAGTCATTAGCCAAAACTGAAAGAGCTAGGCTTCCTGCTCCTTTCATATAACCTCTGGGCATGAAGAATAGAAGGAAGAGAAAGGAGTAGAAAGAAGAGTTAAGCCTGGGAAAGGCCAGTCTCACCTAGCTCTGCATTTTGGGATGTTGACGTGGTCATAACCAAGGTTCCACAGTAGTCATGCCTACTTTTTCAACTAGCCACTGTTCACAGACATCACGGGAATAAGTGATGTGATGTCTCAAGGCCATAGTGCAATATCTTTTATAACTATCTTCCATGCGAGCTTCAGTCCATCACATAAAAGCCTGCACCCCATACTGAGCAGGAGATCATCTTGACAATGGAGAAAATGAATCCTATTTCTGATTTGCTTTTGTACCCAATTGATGGACATTTATCACCAAGGAGACTGTTTTATTTGGTGACCTCATGAGCCCTTTATACATATGGACTGAAAAATACTTTAAAGTCACCATCTGAGTCTGAGTAATCAAAACTTCTTGGCACCAGCATGGTTCCTGGCATGATAAGCAAAGCTAGAATGTCTATATCACTTAATGTCCAATCCAGGACACGCTGATAGGAAAAGGGGATGCTATTAATACTTATTACAGGGCAACAGGCATAAACCAGAGCTGTCTTGAATCAAAGAGACACAGGTAAAATTCCAGGTAAGACCTAACTATACAATAATGGGAAGGCAAAGAAATCCTTCTCTAACTATCTCAACACCACCTCACTCATGAAAGAAGGTTGTAGAACATTCTAAGACTGACACGACACTAATCAGATAGTTAGCACTGGCATGTCACAGGATTAACTAAAATAAGAATGCACTTCTAAAGAGGCAAATTGTGCCTGTTATGTTTATAAAGGTGTATGGAAGATAATTTCATTTTCTAACACAAAGAATGTGACCTCCTGGAAAGCTCAATCTTGTTCCATATGACCATTTTTCTTACCAACTCTCTGTCTCCATTTTTTCCCCATCCTTAGTCATAGTGAAACAGTTTATACTACAAAAATTATGGACCCTTGCCTTGATTATAAATGATACTAGTAAGTAGATGGCTCAGGGCCAGTGGATCACATGACCCTGATGGGTACTCCAGCAATTCCACTACAGGAATATTTCCACCCATCTAACTGATAAAGCATGTATCTCAAGGGTATTACCTGTTTCAGAGGATATTGCATGCCTGTGGCTCAGCTGAGCCACAAGTAAATCCAGCCTCAGGCAGGGGAAGGAAGTATTCAAGACAAGACACTAAACAAGTGTCTTGTGAACCTGACAAAGTGCTCACCAGCCAGAGGTTGACAGTCCACCAGTTCACTTTGATGCCTTAGAAGCAGGGGAATAAAAATAGCAGAAAACAAAGTCAGATACTTCACCAGCAGTGGCCAGCTGCCCCACATTTTTCCATTTCTCAGAGAGACAACAGTTTGGCGGAAGACAGAAGAGATGCAGGCCAGTTAGAAAGGACCCACAGGGACCCAGAGGGAGATTGAAGATGGCCTGAGAATCCTAAAAATGAAAGACTTTCCCATTTGGGTTTTGCTCCAGTGCTGCAGAGTTTGACCATGGCAGGATTTGACATAATCCATCACTCCCCTGCACCCCCACCCCGGAAAAATACAGAAGTATACACTTAGATTGAGTTAGAAATACTGGGACCTTCAGGACATGGTTAAGAGGTAAAGTGAAGATTTCTGCCGAAGTCTCCCATAAAGGAAAAAGCATTCTTTTACTGCCCACACAGCAAGCTTCACCTTTGACACTGATTGCTAGTTATCAGCTGTGTGGGTTCTACCTCCACAAGCAATTCTCCGTGATACCAACTGGAAGCCCTACAACTGAGTTCTATTCTGAGACTAGAGTTATTACGAACTGCACATGTAAGGGCTGGATCCCTAGACTTTCCCCACTTCAGAGGCCAATTACAACTGTAAGTCCCCAGGTGTCCCATAGCTTCTGTCGGATGTGGCTCCAAGTAAGACTTTCATGTCTCCTTCCTTGGATTCAGTCATTTGCTACAACAGCTCACAGAACTCAGGAAAACATGTTTACCAGTTTACTATGTAACAACGGATTCAGTAAAGGATACAGATGAACAGCCAGATGAAGAGGTACATAGGGCAGGGTCTAGAAAGGTCCTGGGAGCAGGAGGTTCTGTCTCTGTGAGGTTGAGTATCCCCATTCTCCAGGCATGTGGGTGTGTTCACCAACCTGGAAGCTCCTTGATCTTGTACCTTTGAGATTTTTATAGAGGCTTCATCACATAGGCATGATGCATCATTAACTCAGTGTCCAGCCCCTCTCCTCTTCCTGGAGGATGGGAGGTGGCTGAAAGTTCCAGGATTCTACTCATGGCTTGATTTTTCTAGTGAATCCTCTTCATCCAAGAGCCCTCCAAGTATTGACTCATTAGAACAAAAGACAATCCTACCACTCAGGAAATCCTAAGAGATTTAGGAGCTCTGCATTCCCATATTCTTGCCTGGAAAAATTCCATGGACAGAGGAGCCTGTTGGGCTACAATCCATGGGGTTGCAAAGAGTCAGACATGACTGAGCGCGCACATGCAGGCGTACGTACTCAGAAGCAGGGACAAAGACCACATATTTGAACAAAAGATGCTTCTGGTATTTTTAACACTTAGCAGACACAAGAGTTTAAACACACTAATTCAGAAGCTTAGCCAAAGGCTGGAGTTATCTTTGCAGTGTTCATGCCTGCCCAGCCCTCGGTACCCCTGATTACACAGGAGGAGTTTCACATCTTCACATCCTCCAGCTGCCTGCACTTTCCCTTCACTCCAAAAGTAGGCTAACTAATCACACTGTAGGATGTGGTCCTCCCCTGTCTATATGCTGAAGGTGTCCAGATTTGCACAATGCAAAGAGAGAGAAACTCAGACTCAAAATTCAGTCCCTTCATTTTATTGTTTAGTCCCTGAGAATTATGGCTTCACTGTGTATTAAAGCTACAAAAGGACTTAGAGATCTTTTTTTTTTTCATTCATCCTCTTGTAACACCAGTGAAAGCAGCCAAGCCTCAGAGAGGTGACAAACCAAGCCAAAGTTCAAATGTCTAGGTTAGGGGTCATTCAGGGATTAGAACCCAGGCTTCCTGACTTTCTGTCAAGAGGTCTTTCCATGTGACACATTATTCTCTGGAGCATTGTTTGTATTCTGGCCAAGTGTTTTATTTAACAAGTACAAAGACTGATTGAAACCTTGTTCAGGGTTTCTAGGCAGATCTAAGAGGTAGCCATGGGGGTTTTTGCTACTTTCTTTTGACAACACACCATCTAAGCCCTTAGGGGGCCATGGATCAAACTTCTCTAAAACTCACAGATTGTTGTGTAAGCCTTTGATCTGGAGACAATTACCTCCTCCCACCCAGTTTGATGCTTACAACCTCCTTCCCTATTAAAAAGCCTCCTGCTATCAGAAAACACAAAATTTAGACACCAGTGCCTTAAAGTTTGATAAGGTTAAGACTCTTACCTTATTTATCATTTAGAGCTTCCTGCTAGTCAGAAAAGTATTCAGGAGACAGTAAGAACAGATGAAAAAGAACCTTCAAGGGAAGAGAGATAAATAGTGCAATTAATATGATCAGAAACCAAAGTAAGAAATCTACCTTGAAGAAACAACATCCCCAAATATGGGAAATGTTGATATTTCCTTGGCTAACGAGAGAATGTTTTGCATCCAATTTCTCTGACAAGATTTCAAGTTGAAAAATGCTAAGGGTTAACAGAGAAGGCTTGCTTCTCAGAACCTTATGTTTATGCATATTTTGAGATATTTTTAGGAATCTGAAGGTAGACAAAGATTGGGAGGAACAAATTTAGATGTTTTGTTTCACACAAAGAAAAAGTGATTAGAACTGAAATTAATCAGTTTGGAGGTGGAGGAGGAGGTGTTTATCAAGACATAGATGTTTCCTGATAGATCAGACTATAATCTTCCTATTAACTTTCGGAAAATGATGCCTATGTAGCACAGAGGTGAAAAATCAGAGAAGATCAAAGTTGGAATGCACTGGGATAAGACTGATTCAAAGAAGCCTGCCTCAGAAACCAAGAATGTCATCAGAACAGTCCTTGTGTTTTGATTGCACTTGAGGAAAAAAACAAAAACAAAAAACTCTTTTACAAGGAAACACAGGTACTGTTTCTCTAAATGAGAACATTCTAAGGATACCCTATACACATACAAGCAAAGAGGATGCAAAAAAAAAAAAAAAAAAGTAAGAATACAGCAGACTTAACCAAAGCATTGTTTCTCCAACACCCTTTGGCAGCTCTCTTGGAGGTATCATTCAGATAACTTCCTCTCTTTTCCCCTGCATGTTCCTGTGTAGAAAATGTTCACAATTCCAAGGAATCAGCTGGACTCAGGGCTGTCATATGTCACACAACACTCAGCAACATACAGAGAAGTAGGTTTTATTGTAAGTTTTGCCAAATGCATGCTAATCTGTGAATGGGTTCAAGTTGTGATAGGTGGTTCAGTATTACAAGGAGGAAGTTCTTTAGCTTTCAGTTTTTTAGTTTTTAGCTGCATATTTATCAGTAGGTATCAAGGAAGACCTGTTCTCTGCTGTTTCATGTTGGATCAGGTTGTTTTATCAAATGACCCCAGAATAATTGAGCGATCAAAGGATGGTTGAATTCACAAAGCCACAGAATAGTCTAGTTACAGGATCCTCTAGGGCAGTAAGGTTTACAAAATAGTCAAGGTAGATAAACAGGGCATAGCAGGAACCTCTCAAGCTCAAGCTGGTTCCCAGCTTTGGTAAAATGTTTCCTTTCAATTTTCTTTTCTTTTCCTGATGATCCTCATGCAAGTTTTACATTTCATCAGTGATCATTGCCCTTGGGAGTGAATTTGAAATAGATAGAAGTTTTGCAAGAAATGCATAATCAACACAAATAGTATGCCATCCTTGGATGCCTCTCAGAATAATCTCACTGCTCATTTCTGCCACTCATACTTTTTCCTCCAAGGGTCAATTCCTTCTTCTCAAGAACACAACAGATCCCATGGGTAATGCCTTCCCAAACTCTCAATATCTCTAGCTTTATCCTTCACAAACTGATTGTTCAAAGGACTGCCTTATGGCAATTTTTTCATTTTTGTCTTGCAGAGCTATTTGACCTTCCCTATCTTCCTCTCCTATGAAACTATAAGATGCTTACTCCTTGGAAGAAAAGCTATGACAAACTTAGCATGTTAAAAACAGAGACATCAGTTTGCTGACAAAAGTCAGTGTAGTCAAAGTTATAGTTTTTCCAATAGTCATACATGGATGTGAGAGATGGACCATAAAGAAGGCTGAGCACTGAAGAATTGATGCTCTCAAATTGTCATGCTGGAGAAGACTGTTGAGAGTCCCTTGGACTTCAAGGAGAGAAAATCAGTCAGTCAATCCTAAAATAAATCAACCCTGAATCTTCCTTAGAAGGACTGATGCTGAAGCTGAAGCTCTGATACTTTGGCCACCTGATGTGAAGAACTGACTCACTGGAAAAGACCCTGATGCTGGGAAAGACTGAAGGCAAAAGAAGAAGGGGGTGGCAGAGGATGAGATGGTTGGATAGTATCACTGATTCAGTGGACATGAATTTAAACAAATCTGGGAGATAGTAGAGGACAAAGAAGCCCGGCATGGGGTCACACAGTTGGACATGACTTAGAGACTGAACAACAGCGACATCTCCATCTCACCTTCCCAGCTACAAACTAAATCAAATTCTCCGTCCCAGAGTAGTAGTAGTATTTCTCCCATTTTCCAGCCACTTTTTGGACACATGCTTAATGAACTTACATATTTCAAAAACACACCAACAGAAAGTTAAACAGATAGGAAACTTGCAGTACTTGCATAAGCTCCATGCTACCCACAGCTCAACAAGTCCACAAGGAGATAAACACCCTAAATCGGCATGATTCACTGGGTTCACACAGCAGGAAAACCTATTCATTCTCTGTGATTGCTTCAAAAGAACTTGCTGAAGATAGGTGTTATATTAATCTAAGAGATTCCTGGTATTGCAATGTGGCCTAATGTAATTCTTAACTGTTAAGTACCCTTATTGATTCCAAAGAATTCATAGGAGACAAATGGAATAATAAGGTACATTAACACTTTCCATGATGCATAATCCTTTTCAGCAAGCTCAGATGCCCTAAAGGACCAGAACTGAGAAAAATAATTTTCTCTCCAGTCTCCTGTGACTTTTCTTCAAGAAGGAAGGCAATTTCTCTAAGCAAGGTTTGCATTTCACTGTTTTTCATATCCAAGATGTTATTATTGTATTAATCTTCTGCTTGCAAATGGATGTGCAATATTTACAAGGGTTTATTTTTGTTGTT
This sequence comes from Redunca redunca, assembly GCA_006410935.1. NCBI lineage: Eukaryota > Metazoa > Chordata > Mammalia > Artiodactyla > Bovidae > Redunca > Redunca redunca. The sequence continues at coordinate 110,277 of SJYQ01000419.1, read as the reverse complement.
GCTCCTTAAATAATGCATGTTGTTTCTTCACAAAGCCTGGGATCAAAAGAAACTGCTTTGTTCTAACTGCCTATGTGAGTTGCTCAATCCAGTCTGACTCTTTGTGATTCCATGGACTAGAGCCCACCAGGCTCCTCTGGCTGTGAAACTCTCCAGGCAAGCATACTGGAGTGGGGTGCCGTTCCCTTTTCCAGGGGGTCTTTCCAACCCAAGAATCAAACTTGAGTCTCCTGCATTGGCAACTGGATGCCTTACCGTTGAGCCACCGGGGAAGCCTGGGTGGTCTACCATCTGCCAGGTGCACTGCCATCGCTGTAGAAACCAAGAGCACAAACCTTTTCCTTACCTTTATGGAGCTTATACTCTAGTTGTGAATAGTCATCAGTCATAACCTTACACTCACATATATACTCAGTGCAATGGGGGTGGGGAGATGAGGCATAGAGTAGGAGGATGTGCCCTTGGCCCCACCTCCTCTCTAGGCCTTCCAACTTAAATCTTAGACACTTCAGTCTTTTACAACATCACGGTGACAGTCACAGTGGAAGTTAGGCAGGAATAAGCTTAGAAAGAGCACTTTGCATCTAATGTCTAGAAAACCCCCCAAGTACTCAATATTAGAGTTTTCACCCTAGCTCTGACATCTTGGATAATTCAGTCCTGTCTTGGGAACTTGGATTTTTGTCTTCTGTATGATCAGGATGACAGGATGGGTGGTGAGTGAGGTTCCTTCCAGAGCTTTAAGATTCTGTCTCAAGTCACAGTTTTTACATTTTTTCTATTTTCCCCCTGCATCCACCCTCCAAGCAAGGGTCCTTCAGATCTCTCCATGCCTCTCTTGCCTCCTGATTTTTTCACGGACCATTCTTTCTGCCTGGAATGATCCCTTCCATTTGGGTAGCTCTAATCCGTTATCCAGCTTCCCTGGTAGCTTAGCTGGTAAAGAATCTGCCTGCAATGCAGGAGACCCCGGTTTGATTCCTGGGTCAGGAAGATCCCCTGGAGAAGAGACAGGCTACCCACACCAGTGTTCTTGGACTTCCTTGGTGGCTCAGATGGTAAAGAATCTGCCTGCAATGTGGGAGACCTGGATTCGATCCCTGGGTTGGGAAGACCCTTGGAGGGGGGCATGGCAACCCACTCCAATGTTCTTGCCTGGAGAATCACCATGGACAGAGGAGCCAGGTGGGCTACAGTTCATGGGGTCACAGTGAGTCAGACACAACTGAGTTACTAAACATAATCCCTTGTTCAAGTCTCCCCTTCAGGGTCCCTCTTCTGATCTTTTCACTCTAATTTGCATCATCCTGCTGGATGCCAACATGGTTGCCCTACCACCACTGCTGCCTCTGAATACCATCATTTTGTTCGTATCTGTGTGTCCATCTGTCTAATGACTATCTCTGCAACATGGCTACAAGTTCTAGAAATGCAAGAACCATGACCATGGAGTTTATCACTGTCTTTCTAGAACTTAGTACATTGCCAGTGCTCAATAAATACTTGGCAACAGAATGGATGCTTGAAAACAGGACTGATATTTTCCTGCTAACTCATATTAATACTATGTCCTAAACCCAATATTCAATTGTCCCATATATTTCAATTTTAAGCTAAAATGCTTTGTTTCTGAAAGCTCTAGAAAACTCATTCCTCTTTTTCTTTTTTTTTCCCTCTTTGGTTGACAGTGTTCAGCTGTTGTTTGAAGCAGTATTTTTCACAGCGTCTGTCTCCCAACTCTGACAAATTAGCAGTCACTTAGGAAGCTCTTCTCTATGCTTTTGCCCAAGTACTTTATAAAAGGTTACAATAAACCTTTTTAAAAGATAAGCTTTTATTGGCAATTTATTTCTCTAATTGACAGAATTAAAATAAGAGTTGCAAATGAGCTGAGTTTGATCTCAGGTACAGAGAGCAGAGTGGTGCGTCATTCCAGTAATGTAGTCCTAATTGCTGTCTGCGTGCCTCTGTGATGAGGGACATTCCATTATTGATTTAGCCTTTGATGCTAATCTTAGAGCCAGGAACCAACCAATAGTTCTTCAAATTGCTGTTCTCAGATGCTGTCTGCTGCTGCTGTAAATTTAGACCATGAGGCCCAGGAAGCTGCCCGTGGTGTACCCAAGGCCTGATGGGGAGAGGAACTATGGGTTCTGAAATGTTGGGGAAAGTACAGATCATCACAACAGCAAAAGCAACAGGCAGTATCTGAGAAGAAGGACCACACCTAGCAACCCGTGAGGTTAGCAAGCTTGAGAGTAGGAACAGCAGGAAGTCACGTTGTGGGTGGACTCGTGTTGAACTTTGGTATACCTGTCAAGCTGCAGATTCCTCCCACACCCTCCTGGGGGTGGGGTCTGTGCCTCCCCCACGAGGCCCCTGCTGTCCTCTGCTAATTTCAGAGACCGATCTTGTCCTTTATGGACTGATTGATTGATTTTATTGGAGTATGGTTGCTTTACAATATTGTGTTAGTTTCCGCTGTCTAACAGAGTGAATCAGCTATATGTATACATGTGTCCCTTCCCTCTTAAGCCTCTCACCTTCCCCCCACCCCATCCCACCTCTATAGGTCATCACAGAGCACCTGCGGTATACAGCAGCTTCCCACTAACTAGCTGTTTTACACACGGTAGCATAGATACGTCAGTGCTACTCTCCCAATTCGTCTCCACCTCCCTGTGGCCCCCTGTGCCCATGAGTCTGTTCTCTGCATCTCTGTCACAATTCCTGCCCTGAAAACAGGTTCATCTGCACCGTTGTTCTAAATTCCATATACATTTGTTAACATACCGGTGTTTGTTCAGAGATGGCCCTGTTCTTGATAGCAATATTTAATTACGTGACTGAACATAGTTTTCCTTTTATAAAACCTGGGGATACCGAGAGCTCCCTCATCAAGTTTTATGTCATGCAGACAGGGAACAATAAAATATGACTTTCTGCTTCTTTATAACTATTGAGGTTTTCATTCGTTCAGTTCAGGTAAGAGATCTGCATATTAGCAAGAGTTTTATCAGAAATAATGTCTCAGTCTGAAGAAGTTACTGTGTGTTGGTAAAATGGATACGTGTGTGTGTGTCTGGAGGACTGGGTACCTTGGGCTCAGTGTGATAGACTGAACTATTGGTCTCTGCTCTTCATTACTTTTCTATCTTGTTATGCCTCATGGAGACAGTAGCTAGGCTCTTGGCTTTTTTAACTCCATACCTACAGCTCCATCAGATGATCCTTGCTCTTGGTTGCCCCTGGCCAGGCACTGTCTAGATTCCTGGTTCTCCATGCCCACCTACTTGGTCAGCCTTGATTATTTGCGTACAAAGCACACCCCTCCCCACTAAGCCCCAATTCTTGGTGATCTGTTCCCTTTCAACACTCACTGGAGGACAGGTTGTGACCTATGGCCAGTTGTCCTTTTAACAAATATGATCAACACAAACATTTAGTAGATAAACCATGATGGGCACTGCATTCATAATCAACTGTGTTTCAAGTAGACTTGTCTGCAGAGAGGACCCATTGTGATTTTTCTGTTCGGAAGACTGGTGAAAGCTTTACCATTAATTCTTAAACCATGGAGAAGAGAACTAGAATGGGGGAAAAAAATACTATTCAGGATTTCTTAAAAAGTGGGTTAATCCAAAGCTGACCTCTTTGTCAAGGAGATCACTTAGTGCAAATTGCAAAGATTCACAACAGCCACACCATCATTTGATGGAGTTCACCATGCTAGTGAGCACCATTAAAGTTGCTGCTTATGTATTTTGGATTAAAGTCTTATCAATGAGAAGAAACCTTGAGAGGTCTCATGCAAAGCCACGCTAGTATTCCAGTGAGAAAACAACTAACAGTTTCTAGGAGGTTTCTTTTGCTTTGGGAGAAGCCTAAGTTTAGTATATAGCTTCTGCTGTGAAGGTGATTCTGATCTGTGGGAAGACAGAGCTTCTGCAAAGAAACAAACAAGGATGAGATCAGTTGAGAAACATACTGTTGTGAACACCTCACTCAGATTTAACAAATATCAACAAATTAACTTCAGATTCTCCTCTTTTGTTAAGACATAAAATACCACAGATACAGGGGAAGCCCTCACCCATTAAATTTTCCTATCAGCTAGAGATGAGCATTCAGAATCTGAATTCAGTGGGCATTATTCTCAGCCATAATTTTCTGCTTCTACTGGGTGCATATGTATCTGTTGGAAAGCATTTAGTCTTATTTCTTGGTTTATAACATTACATATACACTTAGTTCTCCACAACTTCCTTTTTTTGACTCAACATTGTCTTAGACTCACACATATTGAAATATATAGACCTAGCTCATTAATTTTAAAGGCTGTATGCTATTTAAATACTATAACATATATATGCTTGCATCCATTTCTTCTATTGATTAACAGTTAAGCTACTTGATTTTTATTGTTCCTTTATAATTAGTTCTGCAATGCTATTCTAGAACATATTTCAGTGTTTATGTCTGAGACTTTTTCTAAGTGATACATGCCTAAATGTAACTGCAATTTCAATGT
>SJYQ01000419.1:75408-105685 GCA_006410935.1 Redunca redunca | reverse complement strand
TGGACGTGAGTTTGAGTGAACTCCGGGAGTTGGTGATGGACAGGGAGGCCTGGCGTGCTGTGATTCATAGGGTCACAAAGAGTAGGACACGACTGAGTGACTGAACAGAACTGAGTGCTTTCTTTCAGTGTAGATAATCATATAATCAGAAATACTGACCATTTTGTTTCTTCTTTTTCAGTGTCATTTCATATACTTAGAGCATTGGCCATTGATTCTATATAGAGAAATGACTAGAGTGTTCATCTGTGTTTCATTCCAGAATAAAGGGAATGTTTCTAATACTCTACTCAAAAATGAGAATAATTTGTGGTGGCATATTTAGGTAAAGTAACTTCTCTTTTATTTCTAGCTATTTTTATTTGCTTTGTTTTATTAATTTCTAGGAGTATTTTATAAAAATCTTTTTGAAACTAGGAAGGTAACAATAGTTTTTCTCCTTTAATTAATACAATAAAATCATCAAAATGTTTTCAAATTTTATGGTATCTTCTTACTACTTGGGCCAATGTTATAATTTTTTATATCTTACTGGCCAAAAGTCTGTACATATTTTCTGCAGGAGTCAAAAGCAAAAGCCCTCTGTGAAACTGAGACCTATTTATACAGTAATATCATTTGTTCACCCATCTGATCCTCTGGGTTCCTGTTCTTTTCATTCAAAACAAAGCAGGTATACTCCGTCCACACAATAACCATTCACACAGATGTGGTGTAACTATTTCCACTGTTTTCATATTCACCCTTGGAAATGTTGTCAGCCATTGTCTCCAACTGGGGAAACAAGGGAACGTATAAACCTGTCTTGTTGGCTGCCTGGATTTTTTTCTTAGGGAATCATGGCTGTGCATGTCTTGCCCTGCATTAGGAATTGTATCAATGATGTTGGCTCTCAGTGATATTGTTCCCACCAGAAAGAACTCCACCTGAGACCACTGAGGGGCCAGTATCTCTGCAGACAACACATTGCACACTTGGAAGGTTCCCTGAAGGAACAGAGCTTATCTTAGAAATTAGGAGGTTTTTATGTTTATAATGCCTACTTCCAGAACCCTCCATGCCCAGCATCACTCCCAAGTCTAGTCTCTTAAGATTCTCTTTCAAAGACTCCTTCTTCTCTAACCCTGTTTCTTCTGCACATAGAAATTAGCTATATCCCAGTTATTCCATTCTTGGGTTCATTTATTGCTGTAGGTTTAGTCCAGGGTTATACAGAGAGGCAGGTTCCAGGGTCTGTGGTGTATGAAAAGTTCTCTGCAGCTGTGATGCTGGGAGAGGTTGAGACCCACTGAGAAAGACTATAAAGTTAAGAGTGGTTACATACGAATTATGTAGTCTTTGCTCCTTTCTCTTATACATACATTTCTGAATCATTTCCAATTTGCTTTTCTTTTAAAGAGAGAAATAGAGTGAATTTCACAATCTAAAGGAGAATTTGAATGTGTACAACTTGTCAAGTTTTCCTAGAACAGACTGGCAGTGCCTGACAGACGGAATCCACATGATCCGTCTACAGCCTCCCACTCAGGACTGATCCCAGTTACAGCATCACCCAGAAGCTGGTTAGAAATGCAGCCTCTTGGGAGACACCCCAGACTGCAGATTCAGCACCCACATTTTAACAAGGTCCCCAAAAGATTTGTGGGCACAGGAAAGCTTGAGAAGTGCTGATCTATGGAACAAAGGATGTCTTGGGCTTTAAGCATCTCCTAAAATAACAAAGTTCTCAAGATGAATATCCAGAGGCCATCTTTCACAAGTGCCAGGAAGGTTAACTATTAACATTAATAAGAATTTCAAGTGTTCCTCTTTGAATCCAAAGCAGTAAACTGTGTTTTAGTCACATTTGCCCAGGATGCCATATATACAATAAATACAAAGAATCCTTTCCAATGTGAACAGAATTCTTTTAGTAGATCATTCCAATGGCCAATGAGGCCCTGTTTACACTGCTAGAATGGCAGTAAGCATTTGTGTAACTCATTTGGAACATGTATCAGGAAGACCCACTCCAACTTGCATTTTTGTGTTTCTAAGTTTTTCCTATTGAACATGGGTAGGCTTCTTGCTAAAATATGCATTCATTTCTCCTTGCTCTTCTTTCCAGGGGAATGGAGAAGAGCTTAGCAGGATGGCCTTAGAATAACAACTTACATTTCTAAAAATCAGAACCCATAATAAACACAAGATTGTTCAGATTTAGATGTTATTTATCAAAGCCCCTAAAGGATCTTGAAAAACATAATTTCCAAGCTTCAGGGGAGAAGAAATTTAAATGTTTTTGCACTGTTCTCAATCAGTGTAGGTTTTTGACACAAAATAACTTCTCTATAGGGGTCCACTGGTGGGTGTCTTCATAAACATCATTTCCCATCTATTCAGAAGATGAAATACATGAAAAGGGCTTTATTAGGAGTGTTTTTCTTTATCCTTTGACAGTTAACCAATCACAGAAGGCAAAGAAGTCAAAAGCAAGCAGGAAACTTATACACGAGAAAACAAGCAGCCAAATGAAGTTTGCATCTGACAGCACCTGCCTTCCAAGGTCCGACAGTGTGTGCTGGGGTGGAGGCAATGACAATTACATGGGGTGCTAATGGCTGCCATCTGCTGTGACATCTCCTACAGGCTGAGAATCAGTGATGTAAAATGGTATTAGCGACACACACCTTTCCTTTGAACTCATGGCTCTCAGCTACCTATGGCCACTTAAGAGGGCTTGGTACTTAACTCTAGTTTTGAGGTCCCACTCTAGTTGGATGAGTGTCCCCAGGAGGAGACAGAGAATATTTGAAACATCGAGAAGCCAACCTTTGCCCACTGTTTGTGGTCCTGAGTTAACTGAAGAACAAGGCCAGGTCATCTGAGCCTCCTATTTTAACTTGGACAATAATCCTCCTTGAGATTTCTTATGTTGCTCACTTTGGTTTTTTCTCTTTCTTTCTTAAAGTTTTTAAAATTATGACAGTATAACAACACATTTCCAGGTGACTTGGAAAATAACAGAACAAAATTACATATAATTCCATTATATATTACAATTATTATAAGTAGATAAATTAAGATTTTTAGTTGGAACTTCAATATGAAACTCTCAAAAATTAATAGAATGAATAGACAGAAAAGTAGAAGAATAAAGTAGACCTGAAAAGCACTATCAAGCTATTCAGGTGTTGTCTGCTTTAGATGACTCCTGAGAATGGGAAAAAAATCTTTGTGATTGCAATACGTGAATGAATTGGTTCATGAGCATGACTATTAGTTTTCCATAGTTCAATGTTGTTTTAAACTTTCCTTCTGATATTCAGAGTCCATTCAATACTCCTGATTTTTGTCTTCAAGCCAGCTGACAGCTTCTAGAAAACCCAGGCGAGCCCATGTGCATGTCTAGAGTCTGCTTCTAAGTACGAGAACTGTTGAGATGTGAAGAGAGCAGACACGACAGACACCACACATTGTTTCTTCTGGACCCTGATCTTAGGATCAAGGCGGTCTGCTTGGGAGCTCTGACCAGACCTTGAACCTCTTTCTAGCAAAGCCAGTGCTGCTGCCCAAGGTTGGGGTCACAAGCCGCTCGGCCAAGATGTCAAAATCCTGAATACTGTTTCTGTAACTTTGCACAAAGGTGCTAGTCAGAAAGCCTTTGGTCAAGGGGATACATTTTGTCTGATTAGCACAAATTAGTTTTATTGATTTGTTTATTGAATAGCACCCAGCACAGAGCTGGCTTCCAAGATGGTTGGATAGCATTACCGACTCAATGAACAAGAACTTGGGCAAACTCTGGGAGATAGTGTGGGACAGGGAGGCCTGGTGTGCTGCAGTCCATGGGGTTGCAAAGAGTTGGATACAGCTTGGCAACTAAGCATCAGCAAAACCTAGCACAGAGCTGACTTCCAAGAGGACAACACCTGCACGGTACTGGGTGATTTAATTAAAGAGTCAGCATAAGTGAAAAGTGAAAGTGAAGTCGCTCAGTCATGTCCGACTCTTTGCGACCCCATAGACTGTAGCCTACCAGGCTCCTCCACCCATGGGATTTTCCACTGGAGTGGGTTGCCATTTCCTTCTCCAGGAGATCGTCCCAACCCTGGGATTGAACGCAGGTCTCCCACATTGTAGGCAGATGCTTTACCAAAAGCACCATATGCAAGGTGATGGAGGTGGACAGGACAGAGCAGGTGCCACACAGAGCGTGACAGAGCATGGATTTTATTAATTACTGGCTCTTCAGTTATGTCCCTACTTGGAAACTTATTAGCTCTATGGCCTTGGGTACTTCTTAACCTCTCTGAGCCTCTGTTTCCTCATTTAGTAAATGAGTGATAATGTTAGTATCTGTCTCCAGAAGCTGAGTAAGAACTGAAGAGTTAAGCATGCCCATCTATGCAAATGGCACAAGCCAGCATCTCAGAGTATTTCTGGACAACCCCTCTTCTTTCTCCCAACACCGATGAACTCATCAAGTTCTGTGCATTTTCCTTTTCTGACATCTCCCCATTTCTTATTCTGCCACATCTCGCAGTCTCCTTTTACCTTGCTGCTAAGTTGCTGGGGTCATCACTTCATTGATCTCCCAAATTGTGGCTGATCTACTCCAACCCTTCAGAACTCTGGAACTAGAGCAACCTTCTAAAATGCAACAAAACTCTTCCTCCTTCTCCACCCCTTGGCTCTAGCTTGAATTTGGCAGTGGCTTCTACTGCATTTACCCGTCATGTGTCCTTCACGGTTTGCAAGTCTAGTACTCACCACATCCCCACCTCACTCATCATTTTCCAGCCTCACTGGCCTGCTCCCAGTTTCTCCAATTTCCCATGTTCTTCCCTCAGGGCCTTTGCATGTGCTTTTGTCTATACTTGTGTTCAGAGTTTACTTCTCACCTCCTTTTCTCCTGTTCCTCCTCCAAGCCTCAGCCTACATGTCCTTTTTCCTTTGCACTTTCCTCTAAATCCCCAGGCTAATGGATGGGATCCCCATAAAGTACACTTTATCCATCAGAACCCTCACCCTAGTATACAGACATTTATTTTTAGCATTGTTCAGCTCATGCCTGTCCCCCAACTTGTTTACCCTCCTGTAAGGACAGAGGCAGGACTTGTTTTGCACACGACATTGTTCACAGAACCTGTCATAGCTCCTGGCTATGGAGAATGTTTGATGAATTTGTTTGAATAGTTGAATAAACAATTAACTGATCAATGGATAGAGCTGAATACAGTGCCTGTGATGTATTACTGGAAGAAACATTCTCTGCCTGTGATGGATTATTATGATTGTTGGCTGGGGTGGCAGGAAAAAAAAGATAGTGAATGGAGACAGATGATGTGAACTCAGAAACAGTGTTATAATGTGCCCAATGCTTTATGACGCACAAAACCATTTCACTTCAGCTCCAGGCATCCCAGCAGAACTGCCAGAGCCCTGCCCATATTCTTGGGGTCCTCACACCCAGATTCTGCCTGAGCAGTTTCTTGTTTGTGTGTCTTGTTTCTGGCTACAGGAAAGTGCCTTTTCTACAATCACTGAGGAAAAGCCAGAGGTGGCAAAGAGCTTGTAACCATGGAAGCAACCTTCAGTGACCAATAATTGGAGGGTCTGCAGGGAAATGCTCCTTCTTCTACCTTTGGCTGGTAGCTCTTCTGTTCCATATTACTTCTTGGCATCTCCTTTGGGGTAGGTCCAATCACTCACCTCCTTTAACACTCCTTCCTTTTTTTGCTTTCTCCCTTCCCTATCTCACTTCCTTTCCTATTGGTACTTCCTGGAATCATCTCACAAGTGAGCCAACTTTGTCTGGACTCATGCTCTGAGGAGCCCATGTGATGCCCACAGTTTCTCTGTAAGGAAGACAAACTTTAAATCATCATGATTGGGTTAACAGTACTTAAACTTACTCTTCACACATTTTATCTTGTAGGACACAGCTGAGATCCTGGAACAGGCCCCATAATCCTTTTCTGGTCTTCAGACCCAGATCTGAGGGGCAAACAATGCCTCTGAAGATGTTCCTGGGGGTCCCAGAAGAAGAAGAAAAGAATGGGTATGAGAAAATTTTTGAAGAGATTATAATTGAAAATTTCCCCAACATGGAAAAGGAAATAGCCAATCAAGTCCAAGAGACACAAAGAGTCCCATGCAGGAAAAACCCAAGGAGAAACATGGCAAGACACACACTAATCAAACTAACAAAGACTAAACACAAACAAGAATATTAAAAGCAGCAAGGGAAAAGCAACAAGTAACATACAAGGGAAACCTCATACCTTTAACAGCTGATCTTTCAGTAGAAACTCTGCAGGCCAGAAGGGAATGGCAGGATATATTTAAAGTACTGAAAGGGAAAAATCTACAGCTGAAATTACTGTACCAAGCAAGGTTCTCATTCAAAATTGATGGAGAAATAAAAAGCTTTTCAGACAAGCAAAAGTTGAGAATTCAGTACCACCAAACCAGCTTTACAACAAATGTTAGAGGGACTTATATAGTCAAGAAATACAAGAGAAAGAAAAAGATCTATAAAATCAACCCCAAACAATTAAGAAAATGACAATAGGAACATCCATATCAATAATTACTTTAAATGTAAAGGGATTAAATACTCCAACCAAAAGACACAGACTGGCTGAATGGATCCAAAAACAAGACCTATATATATATATATGCTGTCTACAATAAACCCACTTCAGATCTAAAGACACCTATAGACTGAAAGTGAGAGGACGGAAAAATATATTCCATGCAAATGGGAAGCAAAAGAAAGCTGGAGTAGTAATCTTCCTATCAGACAAAATAGACTTTAAAATGAAGAAGATTACAAGAGATAAGGAAAGACACTACGTAATGATCAGGGATCAATCCAAGAGGAAGACATAACAATTGTAAAATCTATGCATCCAACTTAGGAGCACCTCAATACATAAGACAAACACTAACAGACATAAAAGGAGAGACTGACAGTAGCACAATAATAGTAGGAGATTTTAACACCCCACTTACACCAATGGGCAGATCATCAAAACAGAAAATTAATAAGGAAACACAAGCCTTAAATGATACATTAGATGAGATGGATCTCATTGATACCTTCAGGACATCCCATCCAAATGCATTCCATCCAAATGAAAGGTGTAATCCAAAGAATACACATTCTTCTCAAGTGCATGGAACATTCTCCAGGACAGATCGTATCCTGGGTCACAAATCAAACCTCAGTAAATTTAATAAAATTGAAACCATATCAAGCATCTTCTCCAACCACAACACTATGAGACTATATATCAGTTACAAGAAAAAAAAAACTGTAAGAAACACAAACACATGGAGATTAAATAATACATTTCTAAATAACAGAATTACTGAAGAAATCAAAAGGGAAATCAAAAAATTTCTAGAAACAAATGACAAGACACGACAACTCAAAACCTATGGGATTCAGCAAAAGCAGTCTAAGAGGGAATTTTATAGCAATACAATCCTACCTCAAGAAACAAGAAAACATCAAATAGACAACCTAACATTACACCTAAAACAACTGAAAAAAGAAGAAGAACAACAACAACAAAAAAATACCAACCCAAAATTAGTAGAAGGAAAGAAATCATAAAGAGCCAAGCAGAAATAAATGAAAAAGAAATGAAAGAAACAATAGTAAAGATGAATAAAACTAAAAGCTGGTTCTTTGAGAAGATAAAATTGACAAACCTTTGGCCAGACTCACCAAGAAAAAAAAAGAGAGAAGAATCAAATCAACAAAATTAGAAGTGAGAAAGGAGAGGTTACAACAGACAATGGAGAGGAGCTGCAAGAGGAGCCCCCGCAAGAGGCGCTGCAGACTGCCCCAGCTCCCCAGGTCGCAGGCCCACAACCTCTACACAGCTCAAATCCTGGCTTTGAGGAGTGTAGAGTCAGTGACACCACACTCTAAAATCTATGAAAATGCATGCTTGCAGACTGTCCAGCTTGGTTCCAATCTGTCTCAGAGTTTCTTAACTTTTACACTTACACTCCCAACATATCTAGTGAAAAACAGGGCCTTGCTGTGACTTGATGACTCTCAGGCAAATGCCTTGTTGGCACCCAGACAACGCTGGTGGCAAGACTGGGTGGACTCTGTTGAATAGTTACAAGAAAGGACAGAATGGGACATGAACACTTGACAGAGTCTGTGACCCTTCCTGTCACCTTTCTGCTGACAACTTATTTACATTACGTCCCATCCCATACAGAGCCTCCTGATGTATAATCTTTGTTGTGCTGTGCTTAGTCGCTCAATTGTGTCCAACTCTATGCAACCCTTTGGACTGTAGCCTACCAGTCTCCTCTGTCCATGGCATTCCTCAGGCAAGAATATGGGAGTGGATTGCCTTTTCCTTCTCCAGAGGATCTTCCCGACCCAGAGATAGAACCTGTGTCTCTTGTGTCTCCTGCATTGTAAGCAGATTCTTTACCCGCTGAGCCATCGGGGATCTTTGCTATGGCTTAGCTCAAATGGAAACCTTAGTGAAAGCTTCCCTGACCACTGAGGCTGAAGTAATTCCTGCATCCTCTGGCTCTCTGTATCAATACACAAGATGTGTGAAGGTTCTCTTAGCATCCATCCATCACGACATTGGAACGAAGTGGGTACCTCTCTCTCATCCTGTCAGGTCTCTCATTTCCATCCTTATTTTCTTTTTTCCTTTTGAGATGACAGTCACATAACATTAAACTAACCATGTAAAAGTAAACATTTCATAGCCTGTGGTTCATTCACAAGGTTGTATAATCAGTCGGTTCCAAAGCATTTTCATCACCCAAAAGAAAACCCCACCCCTGTAGCCAGTAGGCAGTTGCTCCCAATTTTCTCCTATCCTCAGCTCCTGGCATCCATCAAATTGCTTTCTGTCTCTCTGTATTCCTATGTATGTAGTTAACATTTGATACTCTCATTTAGAGGGAGAACAAGTGATAATTTACTGTGATAAGACTCAGGGAGTGGAGCTGCAGTAGCTTCAAATCCAAGCACAGGTGATTGAAATAATCACTCTGGATTCAGGGATGCCAAGTTTACCATCTGCATACCTCGGCAAGACAGCTAAGCTTTTGTGCCTCAGTTTCCTTGTCAATAACATGAAAACAATATTATTGATAGAATCTACCTTGAGATAATGTTATGTCAATTAAATGAATCAATATGTATAAAACACTTAGCACAGGACTTGGCATGTAGAAAGCTAGATTAGTGTGTGTTGAGTAACAGTTAACACCATACCCTATTGATGTTGGAATCATAGCCTCTGAGTTCATCCAAGAGAGTTAGAACAGAAATACAAGCCTACCAAATGGCCATGCTGAGATGTGATGGGTCTCTTTGAAAAGGGTGTTTGTGCTGTGTTTGCTCTTAAGTAATAGCCTGTGTCTTATCCCACTCCTGCCACCCTGACCACTCCACTCCGCCACCCTCTTCAACCCCAACACCCAAACCACTGCCCTAGTCTCAGTTTTATGCCTTAATGCAACCAGTATGTAAGTTCCAGGAAGGTAGGGACCATGTCTGTTTTGTGCATCTCTGTATTCCCCGCACCTAGTACATAATCAACACTCAATGACTCACTGTTGAACAAATAAATAAATTCATGAATAAAATGGTCCTTCCTTCCAATCATACAATTTCAGAATGTATTACCATCTCTGCCTACTCAAGCTGCTCCCTTTGCTTCAAAAGGGAACTTATCAGAGCATGAAAGCTCATGAAAGGCATGCATCTCCCTCAGCTTCCTGTCTACATCCATTCATGCCTCCTTTTTCCACCTCTGTCCTTGGGGGGATGGGGCATGAGGGGGACAATGTTACTGATCCCTCATGTCCCTGCCTCTGAACTGGTCCCCATTCAGCTTTATGTTCTAGCTGGGCCTCAGCCTTGACATAAAACTCTTCAGTTCTATATAAATAATGGTTGTAATTAATAATAAATGAACAGCCTGGGGAATTGCAGAGCTGAATTTAGTGGTTGGAGATTTACACAGCTGTGTTTGGTGCCAAGACAAGTCATGGATATGGAAAAAAACTGGCTATCATTTCAGATCCAGACACGAGGCACCAGGGAACCAGGAGCTCTTAGCCTTGTAGAAAATGGCAGTTGTAATCACAGTTTCCTGTGTGTATAGGAGAAGAGGGTATTTTTAACTTTTTGGTTTTTCTTCCTCCAAGTCAGGGTTCTATCCCCCCGAAGTCCAGGCATTTTATTTGTGGAAAGGTGAAATCTGAACGTGAAGGCAAAGCTGGGGAAAGGATTTAGATACACAGAAAAAGAAAGTAAAGTCGCTCAGTCGTATCCAACTCTTTGCGACCCCATGTACTGCAACTTACCAGGCTCCTCCGTCCATGGGATTTTCCAGGCAAGAGTATTGGAGTGGGGTGCCATTTCCTTCTCCAGTGGATCTTCCCAACCCAGGGATCAAACCCAGGTCTCCCATATTGTAGGCAGACGCTTTTACCATCTGAGCCACGAGTGAAGTCTCTAGACACACAGAAGGAAGATGAAATAAGAGTTTTAGGAGAACCGATGGAACCAATTAGTCTTGAAGAGATGATGAAAACTGATTTCTACAGAAAGAAAACAAAAATGGATCCTAGGATGCACAGTTGGGGTAAAAAACCTCTTAGTTCAGATGCTCTCTGAGTGCAGCGGATGAGCTCCTTCATTACATCTGGTCCTTCCAGGCAACATACGTCTGCACTTTCCAGTCCGACTCCTTCACTTTCTCCCAAATCTTGATTTCCTGAGATGGAAGTCAACAATTGTGAACATTTTCAAGGTCATTGGCTGATCAACTGCCCATAGCCACCAAGAGGCAGGAGACAGAACAATGCCAGGTTGTTGACAGGATTCCAAGAGAACGTATGTGGAGAGCTGAGCATAGTGGCCGACATATCACAAGCACATAAGGCCTGAAAGCTGTCACTGTGCTAGTAATGCCCCAGAACTGCCTGACACTGGCGTGTTGTCCCATTTTTTCTATGTGAAACACACCTGAGATTCAGGACACTGCTCAAAAGCAATTCATAACATTGCAGGAGATTGTCTTTGTAACCAATTTTTTTTTTCCTGAGTGCAAAGGAGAATATCATTGTTATTCAAATACCATTATACTTAATGTATAGAAGCTGAACTGAGACTTTCAGATGTTAAGTAACTTGGTCAAAACTATCTCTTTATAAAGGACAGAACTAGGATTTGAATACAGATCTGTCATTTCCAAAGTCCACGCTCACTTTCTTTCCTCTGTGAACATCAGCCTCCCTGTCCTGGACCTCCAGGCTAACATCTCTTTGTGGAAAGAAAAGGGAGTGTGGTCACTCAGAACCTCAGGGGTTCCTAGTCAAAACTCCAAGTTCCAAATGAAAATGCAATCAACTAAACACAACTCCTCCTGGAAGTAACGTGTGAGAAGACACTCTAGGTATACACAGGTCACATAAGATGTTGTATGAGGAACTGCAGTGACCACGTGGTCAAGATGAAGAAATGAAGTAGATGTTGGTACAGATGGCTAGAAATATTGAATACAGGCTTTGAGGAGCCTTCACACATCCAACCTAAGCAAGGGAAATTTCTAAATGTTTTGTTCATCTCAGGCACTTCAGTTTGTGAAGTGGCAGGGTACTCAGTACTGTGGAGACACTAAAGAGATTTCAGAAAAATAGGCATTGTCTTAGGTCAGTTTCCCTAGAAGCAGAACCTGAGAAAAAGACTGCATGCAGTGCATTTCGTTTTTCGAAGACCGTCTCTTAGGAGAAAACTGCAAATGAGGTAAGAGACACAGGATAGAAAAAAGGACAAAGGATGTACTCTCAAAGAAAATTTAGCCTTGACCTGATCCACAGGCACATTCTGGAAGCTAAGTTATATTGCCAAGGTGTCCTCACTCTGGGGCATGGGGCTGGATTTTGTATTCTGCATGAATCAGTCATGTCTCTGGGTTCCCTTCCTAGAGTGGGGCATCGAATCAACAGATAGTGGTTCTATGGAGATGGAGGTGGGGGTAGCGGGGGACAGCTCTGAGCCTTAGCAGTCAACACTCACAGCAGCTGAGGAATGGCTGCATGGTGGGCCCAAGACAGTCTACTACAGAGGTTTTTCCTGCAGGAAATGCCAGGACATGTGAGGAGTCTCAGGAGACAAACCCAGCCAGGCACTGCCCTGAGGTTCAGAAGAGGCCAGAGGACAGGTGAGATTAAGAGGCTGATGAGATGATTTTGAATGGGTGGGATTATTGCTCTCAATGCTTTGCTCCCTCCCTTTATCCAGTTAGTGAGGTGCCATGCTGTCAGCATTATGTTCTGGCTTAATAAATTATAGAAAAGGTGCTAATTAGGAGATAGAAGCAGGAAGTGAGAATGAAGTGAAAGGTGTGAGATAATAACGTGTCTCAGAGAAGAAAAACTCAGGCAGCTTGAATCAGTACAATCCAGGGAGGTGTGTGGTGGGGGAGACATGGGAAAGGAACAAATGCAGAAAACGGGGTAGCAGGGGGGCTGGAATCTTCCTGGCCAAAGCTAACATCAAAACAGAAGGCAATGGATGCTTGTTAACAGTCCAGAAATAATTCAATACTCAATAAATCCAATAATATGCTGACCTTAGAGATTATGCTGAGATGTTAATGAAGATGATGGCTGTCCTGGATATCTAAGCTTCCATGCGCCCTACCCTCCTCTGCAGAGCCCCGTGATCCCAGTGGCTGCCATGCTGTTATCTTGGGTCTTTGATTGGCTCAGTGAATCTTCCCAGAGGAAGAAAAAGGGACACTGCGAGTCTGTCTGTGAAGTTGTTAAATAGAAAGCCTGGGAGCTGCCATCAGCCATGCTTTCCTTCTCATGAGAGAGAAACGAAACCATCAGAGGAAGAGACATGAAACTCAAGCACAGAGGAGCGCGCGTCAGGGCTCCTGAGCCGTGGGTTCATCCTGTGGAGCCCGTGGGAAGAGAGATGTTCCTGGATCCTCGTAGGGTGCCTGACTAGGTCTGAAATGTATTAATAGAATGCTAGAAACAGACGAACAGGAGAAAAGGGTTCAAATTTTTTCAAGTTTTACATGACATGGGGGCCTTCATAAGTCAATGAAGACCTGAAGAATCAGAACTGCTATTTTTATACTGGATTTGATGAAGAGCAGACAGTCACAGAGGAATATGGTAGGTTAAAATGTAGGAGGAGAGCTAGTGAACTGGGGAAGACTCAGCATGTCCTGTTTGTTTTGATTCCTCTTGGCGTCCTTTTGTCTTGGGAGAAAGATGCTCTTTCTTATGGGTAGAGGGAGGGCGTCCATCACTCGAGGATTTTATGACCTTTTTCAGGGGAGAAGGGAGGTTCTGCTGTTTTCTCAAACTCCTTTAGCTTAAAATATTCAAAATGCCATGGTGTTGTATTTGGGGCAGAGGGTCCTGAGACCTCTCACTCATCATTGTCCTTCCCAGGGTCAGTTGTTCCACTTACCTTGGATCTGGGTTAAGCCGGGTTTGCAACCAAAGTAACACATTATGGAAATTGAGGTGCATAGTTAACATATAGATCAATATTTCCCCCAATAGAATCTGGGATCTTTGCCTTCTTTCATGGAACTATCTGAGGGAGGCTCAAAAAAAAAAAAAGAAAAAAAAAATATATATACTACTGGCAAGGGGATGTTTTAATGGAAGTAATGAAAGAGCATCAATTATGGTTCTGGGGTGACCAGAAAGAAGGAGAAAGATGCTATGAGTGGACAAGATGAAGAACACACCGTAAGGAAAAGGGGAAACGAGATTGGGAAACTGGAGAGAGAAAACCCTTGCAACCCATCTCCCTACACATCCTGTGTACAAATGCTGCCGATCCCTGGTCTCCGGGTGTTGTCACTTAGAACAAATCCAGAATCCGTTAGGAGAGGGGAGGGGGGGAAGGGGAAGCAGGAGGCAGCCAGTGGCATTCTGAACAGACAGAAATTACATTTCCACACAACACAGGGAGCCCAGCAAGCAGGGCACTGCCGTCTATCGAGGTGGACTTGAGGTATGGCACGAGGTTAGCATCTTCGTCTGTAAAATGGATATGAGACTCATCTGTAGCTCAAGGGCAGCCATCAGTGTTACACGCGATAACCCACGAGAGTGCTTGGAACGATGCCCGGTGCTCAACACACGCTCAGGGTGTGAGAGTTGTTTCCAAGAACTATTTAACAATGAAAATCCTGTAGTCTAAAGAGGCCATCCCACTCCAGTATTCTTGCCTGAAAAATGCCATGGACAGAGGAGCCTGGTGGGCTACAGTCCATGGGGCCACAAAGCACTGGAGGTGATTGAGCGACTTAGCACATACAAACAGGTCACATGACTGATCCATCAAGCAGAATATCAGGAAGAAAATGATCATGGCTGGGACCTCCCTGGTGATCCACTAAGACTCCATGCTCCCAATGCAAGGCGTCAGGGTTTGATCTCTGGTCAGGGAGCTAGATCCCGCATGCCAAGTGCTGCTAAGACCAGATGCAGCCAAATATATTATATATATATATATATATGAGAAAATGGTTATGGTAGAGGTGAGTCTTGTGAGTCAGGGTTAGCCCGCTACCACCTTGAAGGCGTGGCCCTCAAGCCCTGGGGGCGGAGCTGGGGAGTTTGCATGGTTCTCACTGGTCCCTGCTCCTCCATCCCCACCCCCATCCCACACCCCGATCCTCTAAGAACAAGGACGCAGGCTGCAGAGAAGCACTCCCACAGCCTGAGCATGGATGTCTCAGTTCGAAAGTTTCATAGTATCCCTTGGCCTCAAAGTCCGCCTGGCCCACCAGGGCTGGTATCTTTGTCAGGCAAATTAAACCTCCAGCCCAGCACATTTTGGAAATGTTGGTCCAGAGAGACAATTGCTCATTTTTCTTTAGTGCCTGCACCAAGCAGTAAGCACAGGAAAGATCAGCTTCCTTGGAGTTTGGGCATAAAGGCCAAAGTTTAAAAGATAAAAGATAAATGAATTCTCACAGATAAAAGGTAGTGAATTCTCTCTGTGGTCAACTCTCACTTTCTTCTGCAATAGACCATGGGGAGGAAGGACTGGACAGGGAATTTCCATAAAGGGCAGTGAAGCAGGCAGACCAAGTGATGGAGAAAAGTTGCTGCCTGCTTCCCTCTGGGAGAATTAATTTTATTGTTAGCTGGACTGGCCACAGTTACCCAGATAGCTGGCTACATATTACTTCTGGGTGTGTCTATAAGGTTGTTTCTGGAAGAGATGAGCATCTGAATTGGTGGATTGAATAAAGCAGACACAACCCCACCCCTGTATGTCAGTGGGCGGCTCTCCTCCAATCTGTTGAGGGCCTGAATAGGACAGAAAGGTTGGGGCCGGGGGGAGGTTGAGTGCTCGCTCTGCCTGGATGTTGAACAAGGACCTCCTGCCTTCTGCACTCTTGTTTACCAGGTCTTTAGGCTCAGACTCAAATCTATATAGTCAGCTGCAGTCTCCAGGCCTTAGAACTAATTACCAGCCTTCCTGTGTCTCCAGCTTGCCTAGGGCAGACCATGGGACTTCTCAACCTCTAGGACTGAGTGTACCAGTAACTTATAATCATTCTCTTATGTCATATTAATTCTATTTCTCCCATACTCCTTTCCTCCCTTCTAGCACAGAGTTCCAGGTGCAGAGGCTGGAATAATGAGGGGGAAAAAAAAACACGCTCCCTGCCCTGTGGAGCAAAAGAGCGGTTGCTTGGCCAGTCGGCTGGCAGAAGGGAGTCTCCAGGACAGAAGTGTGGTCAAGTGACAGCTGTGATTGATGCATCGAGAGGGACCTGCTCCTCCGCGGTTGTGTCTATGTCAAAAGGACCAAGGATCTCTCCTATTTATAGTCCAGTTTAATCTCTGTGTAATAGTTATCACTTCCTGGCACTATGGTTTCAAACTATGGGGCTGGAGAAGACTCTTGAGAGTCCCTTGGACTGCAAGGAGACCATACCAGTCAATCCTAAAGGAAATCAGTCCTGAATATTCATTGGAAGGACTGATGCTGAAGCTGAAATTCCAACACTTTGGTCACCTGATGCGAAGAACTGACTCATTGGAAAAGACCCTGATGCTGGGAAAGATTGAGGGAGAAGAACAGGATGATAGAGATGAGATGGTTGGATGGCATCACCGACTCAATGGATATGAATTTGAGCAAACTCCTGGAGATAGTGAAGGACAGGGAAGCCTGGAGTGCAACAGTTCATGGGGTCATAAAGAGTCAGACTTGACTGAGCAACTAAGCAGCGGCAGCAGCGTATGCTAAGTGATCCACCTAAATTTCCATTCAGTAGTTTCCAGAGTTCCTTGAGAGAATGCAAGACACGTTTGCCTCATTTGTAATTCTGTTCAATAGAGAAAGTGCAAAGAGGGCTTATAAAACCCTATGGGATGTAAGGTTTCTGAGGTCCTGGAAAAGCCCTAAACCTCTTTTCATACACAAAGAAAATCATCCAGCATTCATTCAAATACCTCTCTCCAGGTCTCCAAATTGGACGTTTCCAGACCCTCATTTGGTGTTTATCTGCAGTTCTGCTTTTGAGACTTCTCTTAGGTTTTTGTCAGTTCTGAATCTGCCTGAACCTCAGTATTTCTCAGGGATACTAAAGGTCCCTACAGGTGCAGCATCACAACACAGAACTGGCCACACATAGGCACAATTCTGTAGGTATCCCCACTCTGGAGGTCTGACAGAAGGGGTTTACTAAGTAGGGAGGGGCTGTGGACAGACCCACGTCACTTGACAGCACTGTTCTAATATTGCCCTACTTCCGAACAGGGGCTTCCGTGGTGGCTCAGCAAGAAAGGGTCCAAAGGCCAATGCAGGAGATGCCGGAGACGCAAGTTCGATCTCTGGGACGGGAAGATCCTCTGGAGAAGGAAATGGCAACCCACTCCAGTATTCTTGCCAGGAAATTCCCGTGGACAGAGGAGACTGGTGGGCTACAGTCCATGGGGTTGCAGAGTCAGACACAATTGAGCTCTTGATCACACATGTCACAGTACTTCGGAACACGATGGCCAAACCGTAATTCACTACTATAAAACCAACAGTCTATAGTTTTTCCATTTCATTTAATTAGATTATTTTAAAAGAACTGTTTCCACACTGTTTGAAAACCGTATTTCCATTTTGAGACACTGGAGTTCATCCCAGTAAAGGCTTCCTGGCCTCTTTGGGTCAGAAGTGGAGAGGGAAGGGTGTAGATTTGGTGCCCAGATGCCCATCCCTTCTTGGGGGCAGACTTTGTAGCCATCCTTACAGTAGATCCGAGGCTGCAGCCACGTTCCTCATCCCACCCTTCTTCCTTGGCACTGCTTTTTCTCCTCTCTGCCTCTTGTGTTACACAACCATTTGAACAAACACTATTCCTCAAAGCATCCTGACGTGTTGTTTCCAGTTAGTTTCCTCTGTGGTTCTGGCTGCATCACCAGCACCTGCAGAGGGGCTAGTAACAGCGACAAAGCTGTTTTTACATCATTGCATGGCAGAAGGATAAAACCTGCGTGAACAAGTTCAGGTGGTTTGGAAACTGACTTGAGAAACAAATATCCCCAGAAAGTGACTAATAATTTAAACCCTGACCCGAGCTCAAAACACAAGTGGGATGATAGAGAAAGATGAGCCTTGTGAAGTGTGGTGCTGGGCAAGGGGGAGGACGCGAGTGTCCAGTGAATGGCATGTATGGCTTCCAATGGTGTGCAGGTCCTGCCTGTCATCCAAGGTCAGTTTCCCCCCATGACACATCTATAGAGGAGAACTGAAAGAGGCTAAAGAAAAGACCTTGGATTCAGACCAACTCATTCAAAACTAAAGCCAAAGTGAGGAGGCTCCTCTGGCTTCTGGTTTCCCATAGATTTTAATCCAATCACTTTGACATTTGGTGTCTGCAGCTTTCAATTGTCTTAAATCAGTGATTCTTTATCTTTTCGCTCCATTATCCTTTTGGAAGTCTGAGAGAGTCAGTGGTCCCTCTCAGGATAATATTTTAAATCACGAAGTACAGTGCACAGGACTTCAAAGGAAATTAATTCTTTAAAATATGTTTGCCAAAATATTATAAAAACAAATTGTGGTAGAGTAGTAGATGTGGTTCTTTATTTTTTATTCAAATAAAAAATCATGTAATTCTTTCTAAGCTTTTATTTTGAAACAACTTTAGACTTACCGAAATGTTGCAAAAACAGTATAGCACATTTAATTACACACCTTACTCAGATTACCCTAATGTTCACATCTTAGATGACCATGGTACATTTATCAAAGCTAAGGAATTGGTATTGGTGCAATTCTCTGAACTTACCTGTGCACTGTATTTGAACTTCACCGGCTTTTCCATCAATGTCCTTCCACTATTTCAAGATCCAATCCAGGGTTTCCCACTGTATTTAGTTGCTGTGTCTCCCTAGTCTTTTGTGACCCTGACACGTCTGAAGAATACTTGTTAGTTATTTTTAGAGTGGCACTTAATTTGGGTTTATCTGGTGTTTCTTATGACTAGATTGTGATTATGCATTTATTACAAGATGTGTTTTCTTTTTTTCTTAATAGATATACATTTCATTGACGTATAGTTGAGTTACAGTGTTTCAGGTGCACAGCAAGGTGATTCAGTTATCCATATGCATGTATATTATCTTGAAATGATTTTCCATCACAGGTTATTACAAGATATTGACTATAGCTCCCTGTGTGATACAGTAAACCTTTGTTGCTTGTTGCATATCTATTTAATTTAAATTAGAAATCTAACATTCTATTCATACTAAGTCAAACAAGTGGAATCAAAATGTCATAAACATTTTAGTTAGGCAAAAGTTCACAAGTTTCATACATATTATATGTATATTTATATGTACAAAAGCTTTTCTACTACACTTGATAAAGATTTGAGAAAGCACATGAAAAAAGAGAAGAGGTGGAGAAATTGGCAAACATAAGCTAAATTAAATTGGAACGCTGAATATGAAATAGAAAAAGCTAAACAAACTGGATAAAAATAAAGATCATCATATAGTCCAGTTGCTTTTAAACATAGCTGCTCATCAGAAACATATCTAGAGCTCTGAGGGGCAAAAGCCATATCTGGGCATTTGTATTTTTCAAAAAATTCCAAAATAATTCTGATTATGAGTACATTTAATAACCAATAATGAATTACCTTACTCAATGCAGCAAATATTAATAATAATCTGTTTGTGTGTGTGTGTGTTAGTCGCTTTGTCTTGTCCAACCAACTCTTTGCAACCCCATGGACTGTAGCCTGCCAGGCTCCTCGGTCCATGGGATTCTTCAGGCAGGAATACTGGAGTGGGTTGCCATTTCCTTCTCCAGGGGATCTTCCTGACCCAGGGATCAAACCTGGGTCTCCTGCACTGCAGGCAGATTCTTTACCATCTGAGCTATAGGGAAGTCCCAATTATCTGTTTAGTGCATTAAATAACTAATGCCCTTAATATATAACTATCCTAATTTTGATGTGGCAATGGGCATAAATGATGTTTTGTGACATGCAGCAACTAAAATGTGGTATGAAAATATGTATGACTTCTGTTAGTGACAAAATCACAAATACTGCCAATAGTGCTCTGGATTGTTCCCAAGCTTTAAATCAGAGGCACATGAAACATATCAGTGGGGAAAATAAAGACTTTCTTCAACCCAAGTTCACAGACTCCTCTGACAGCTATTTATGGATCTGGGGACCCCTGGTGAAGAAACCCTGTCAGGAACTACCAATAATCACAGATGATGGAGATGAATAAACTGTTCACTAAAAGCTATTACCACAATTGATCTCATTTGTGCCTAGAGACTTTGGAAAAATGGCCACAGCTGGATAGATGATCTTTCCTGAAATGCCCCCAAATTATTCAGGTGTAAATCCACAACAGAGCAAGGTGAACCAGTAGCTCTCAGTTGCAAAGCCTTCCATCCTTGGGAGAAGTCTGAGGAACAGCCAGCTCTTTGTAAAAATTAAAGGGATTCAGGGGGCAATGGAACCAGCGGCTGACCCGATGCTTGAATCAGGAAATGATTCATGGAATGTCCTTGTTTACGTGTGCCTGTGTATTTTTTTCAGGCTCCAACTGTATTTACAAATATAGCTTCTATATGTGTCCAACCTTATGACTTTGTTTCTGTTTGAATAGGAAGCTACTGAAGGGATGGTTTCCTGACCCTGGTTTTGAGCTGCTCGTGTCCAGTATCAGACAGGATCGGATACTGGGTGCTTCAGTCACTAGCGCCTAGAAGCCTGGAGTTGGGGGGATGGGGCCTTCAAGCCTGGGGTCTGATGTGGATGGAACCAGCATTGGTTAGTGACGTCATTCTTAGTGACTCCATCGTCTCTGACTAACAGCGTCACATGCATCAATCCTCTCAACCCCCGCCAACCAGCTGAGGTGGGGGCCTCATTTTACAGACCAAGAGTTGGCAGCACAGAGAACAGTTGCACAGAAAATGCCTTCTTCTAAAGCCAGCGTCACCTCTGACTCCAGAACCCTCACATAACTGCTACACCATTCTCTGGTGGGCGGATTCTTTCCAGACCTTCCTGGGGCTTCCTTTGTCACAGCATGGCCGCAAGTCACTTCACAGTCTACAAGGATGGCTTCGTGACATGATGTTTGATTTCTCAAAGGCCCTGCTTTTCTGGAATTAGTCAAGTGGTATTGCCCTGAATTGGTGGCAGGTCTAACAACCAGATCTTCAAGGTATCAGGCTTGAGGAAGGGAGTCAGGCAGGTGTAAGAGGCCCAAACAAGAATAAACATCTGGGAGTCACGGGAACAGCCTGGATGGTAAGGAAGGACACACAGGGGACTAAATACCAGCACACAAATCTCCTTGTCACCCCCTTTCATGCTTCCTACTTCTCTTGTGGCTCAGATGGTGTAGAATCCACCTGCAAGCCGAATCCCTGGGTTGGGAAGATCCCTTGGAGAAGGGAAAGGCTACCCATTCCAGTATTCTGGCCTGGAGAGTTCCATGGACTGTGCAGTCTATGCAGTTGCAAAGAGCTGGACACGACTGGGCAACTTTCCCTTTTGTGTTTCCTGCTGAGTGTGGATTTCTTTATACCACACTGGCTCCCAGGTGGATGTGTATCTAGATTCCACTGGTAAACCTCTCAGAGAACCAGGAGAACCTTGAAAATCCCTGTCCAGACAACGGGCTGATGCTTCCGATGAGACTAAAAGAAGAGTTAATGACACAGATGACATGCACAAGTGTGCACTGCATGGGAGGTTAGGCCCTTCTCCCATCACTGCTAATGACAGAACCCCCAAATTCTTACCTTCTAACTGGCTATAACAGCTTATAGATACGACCTTAAAATAGGTCTTATTCAGGCTACTCTCTTAATTAGGACCCCACATTTTCCTTTTTATTATATTTTTTTAATCGCTTGGAAACAAATTACCCTCGTTTACAAAATAGTCAGTAAATGACTTTCAAAAGGAGTTGTTTTCACTTGCTTTTCAGTATCATAGGAAAGTTGTGGGCCTTATTATCTGGCCTCCATCAACAGAATCAACTGGAATAAAAATAGAAGGAAATTAGACTGTATTTTGAGAGAGACTCTATTTCTTTAATTGGATGGATTCATAAAAATTCATAAATTTTGCAACTGGCAGTGAAAGCGACCTTCCGGAGGCTCTTATAAAAATTTCAGTCAGGAATTTTACCCTTTGGACCACTATGGAAAGAGGGTTCCACCATGAATTTGGGGTACTGTCATTCAGCTGTAAAATTGCTTTCTTTGTAGGGATTATAGCAAATAGGCCCCAGCCAGAGCATACTATTATTAAATTACTTCTCCAGGATGAAGGTCATCCGTGCCTAATCGTTTTCTAATTGGCAACTCAGTGCAAAGTTGTATTGTGTTCAGAGTTCCTGGTTCTGAGAGCTTCACTAGAGCCAGGGAGATGTGTTTTCAGGGAAAACTCAACCAGCACATTATAGCGAGTCTTCTGAATTTATAGTCATAATAACAATCACACGCTGGTTAGAGGCCATTTATGAATGGAAGAGAAAGGATTTGGAAAAGGCCATTTGGTTCTGGTCACTCTCCCTATTTTTCTCACACACTCAACAGATAATGTAGAAAACACCTTCTTTGCCATAATAGTGGTGAATTGTCTTGTTATGCCCAAGTTGCGAAATCTCCCAATGACCACCAGGGAGCCGATATCCGATGCAAAAGCAAGAGAGTTTTTATTACCAAGCTCGAGCTGGGGCTCCCACCGACACCGAAGTAGCAGCTACAGGAAGGAACCCCGAGCTCTGGGTTACATTGCTTTTATAGGGTATTCTCGCGAGAAAAATTAAAAAAACGGGAGTTTCCAGGGTGGGAGACGTCTAATTGGTTACCTTCTGTGAAAGGGTTAGGTGTTGGGTTCTGATTGGTTTTCATTTCCTGGGCTTAATTCGNTCTAATTGGCAACTCAGTGCAAAGTTGTATTGTGTTCAGAGTTCCTGGTTCTGAGAGCTTCACTAGAGCCAGGGAGATGTGTTTTCAGGGAAAACTCAACCAGCACATTATAGCGAGTCTTCTGAATTTATAGTCATAATAACAATCACACGCTGGTTAGAGGCCATTTATGAATGGAAGAGAAAGGATTTGGAAAAGGCCATTTGGTTCTGGTCACTCTCCCTATTTTTCTCACACACTCAACAGATAATGTAGAAAACACCTTCTTTGCCATAATAGTGGTGAATTGTCTTGTTATGCCCAAGTTGCGAAATCTCCCAATGACCACCAGGGAGCCGATATCCGATGCAAAAGCAAGAGAGTTTTTATTACCAAGCTCGAGCTGGGGCTCCCACCGACACCGAAGTAGCAGCTACAGGAAGGAACCCCGAGCTCTGGGTTACATTGCTTTTATAGGGTATTCTCGCGAGAAAAATTAAAAAAACGGGAGTTTCCAGGGTGGGAGACGTCTAATTGGTTACCTTCTGTGAAAGGGTTAGGTGTTGGGTTCTGATTGGTTTTCATTTCCTGGGCTTAATTCAAATTTCCTGGGCAGGTCATAAGTCCTGAAGGTAAAGTCAGGAGATCCTGATCTGGGATCTGATTGGCTCGCAGGTGGTGGGGTTCGGTCAGGGGATTTCCAAAGACTCTTTCCTCAGAACTCTAAAATGGAGTCTTTTTTAACAAAATGGGGTGGCTTAGGTTCTTCAGTCTTGTGTGGTCTGGTCAGAGCTCTGGGGGCCAGGTTTTGTGAGTGGGTTAGGAAGACCAGCCTCTTATCAGACACCAGACCTCACAGTCCCTCAGTCCTGACACTGACATCTGGGTGCCCTGCGTGTTTCTCTAGGGGTCCTTGTCTGGGGCGCAGTCAGCTCCCACAGGGAAAAGGCCCCTCCACCCAGCAGCCCTCCTTAACCACATTTCCTCCTCATCAAGCAAGCTTCCTTGTTACCTTCAGGTCAGATGCTGGTTTCCATAGCAACAGTGATGCTATATACAGAGAAAGTTTGCTTTTCTGACTTATTAATATCTCTTTATCCTTAACAACATCTATTTCTGCAATCCCAGGGAAATTTAGACTCAACATCTAGGGAAACTGGCTAACATGTTAACAGAAATTATCTCTGAGTAATCAGTGAAGGATGCTTTCTTATTGTGTCTTTCTGTATTTTTTCACATTTTACATTTTGAGGATTTATTACTTTTGTCATTAGAAAAAAGTTAAAATCATCAGACAATGACGTTAAAAGCTTCAAAGGTAATGTGTTAATTCTCTAGTTTTTTTCAGGATATGTTCATTCAACCCAAGATGGTGGCTTGGGCAAAGCAAATATGATTCTTTTGTGACTCTATTTTCTGCACCACGTACCCATCAAAATGGGTAAATTGCGTGTTTGTGATTTTTCCTCTTTTCACTAACTTGTAAAAGTTTATAGTATATAGTATAAATGTAAAGCATACAGCACCTAGTTTTTTGACTTACACACATCACAAAATGATTCTCGAAACAAGTTTAGTGAAGACCCATCATCTCATATAGGTACAAAATTTAAGAAACAGAAAAAATATTTTTCCTTGTCATGAGAACACTTACAATTTACTCTCCTAATGACCTTCATATACAATATGCAGCAGTGTTCACTGTATTCATTATGTTGTATGTTACATCCCAGTACTTTTTTTCCTCCCTTTTCCCCTTTTTGGGTAGTATCTACTATTTTTGATTGGAGTATAATTGCTTTACAATATTGCATTAGTCTCGGCTGTATAGCGAAGTGAATCACCTATTGATGTGGTTGGTTTAGTTGTGGTTTAGCCCCTCACTCCTAAGACAACCTCTGCAATTGTAATTATCCTCTAGCTTGAGAGCCACCCACCTTGGTTTAGGGTGAGTCTTGACTCTAACATGACTCTGCCCCTCTCACCCTCCCACCGTGATTCTTTCTTAACGTATTTAATTTATATTTATATATTTTCTATTAGTCTTCTGGTGTTTCTCATCAACAGCTGCTCTGGGGAGTTCCCTGGTGATCCAGCAGTTACGATGTCACCTCCCAGTGCAGGGAGGGCAGGTTCAGTCCTGATCTGGGACCTAAGACTCCACCTGCCTCTCGGCCAAAAAACCCAAAAAACCTGAAAAAGAAACAATATTGTAACAAAATTCACTACATACTTTTAAAAAAGAGGAAAAGAAATGCTCTGCAAAGACTTGCTCTGTAATTTCAGTATGCCCGTGGGAGGTGATAAGCTCAGGGCCTTCATACTTTGCCATCTTACATGTCACGCTCTTTAATGTAAACCTCAATGATTTATGTATGGCCATTATTTTATTCAAAAACGTGTTTGAGATCTTTGTATACAGTTAATGTTCTAGGACTTTGGGAAAAAATGTTTTTTCAGACGGTCTTGCCCTCCTTTTGTTCATTTTAAAACAAATTGATCTTTGTAGGAGAACAATCTTTCTTTTCCATAAAACGTTGGGGCTATTTGTTCATTACTATTTAATTTTTTCCAACAGTTCAGTTCAGTCGCTCAGTCAGGTCCGACTTTGCAACCCCATGGACTGCAGCACACCAGGCCTCCCTGTCCATTACCAACTCCCAGAGTTTACTCAAACTCGTGTCTATTGAGTTGGTGATGCCACCCAAACATCTCATCCTCTGTCGGCCCCTTCTCCTCCTGCCTTCAATCTTTCCCAGCATCAGGGTCTTTTCAAATCAGTCAGTTCTTTGCAACAGTTGGCCAAAGTATTAGAGTTTCAGCTTCAACATCAGTTCTTCCAATGAATATTCAGGACTCATTTCCTTTAGGATGGACTGGTTGGATCTCCTTGCAGTCCAAGGGGACTCTCAAGAATCTTCTCCAACACCACAGTTCAAAAGCATCAATTCTTTGGCACTCAGGCTTCTTTATAGTCCAACTCTAACATTCATACATGACCACTGGGAAAACCATAGCTTTGACTAGATGGACCTTTGTTGGCAAAGAAACGTCTCTGCTTTTTAATATGCTATCTAGGTTGGTCAAAACTTTTCTTCCAAGGAGAAAAAGTCTATTAATTTCATGGCTGCAGTCACCATCTGCAGTGATTTTGGAGCCCCCAAAAATAAAGTCTGACACTGTTTCCACTGTTTCCCCATCTATTTGCCATGAAGTGATGGGAACTTAGATAGTATATTCAAAAGTAGAGACATTACTTTGCCGACTAAGGTCTGTCTAGTCAAGGCTATGGTTTTTCCTGTGGTCATGTATGGATGTGAGAGTTGGACTGTGAAGAAAGCTGAGCGCCGAAGAATTGATGCTTTTGAACTGTGGTGTTGGAGAAGACTCTTGAGAGTCCCTTGGACTGCAAGGAGATCCAACCAGTCCATTCTGAAGGAGATCAGCCCTGGGATTTCTTTGGAAGGAATGATGCTAAAACTGAAACTCCAGTACTTTGGCCACCTCATGGGAAGAGTTGACTCATTGGAAAAGACTCTGATGCTGGGAGGGATTGGGGGCAGGAGGAGAAGGGGACGACAGAGGATGAGATGGCTGGATGGCATCACGGACTCGATGGACGTGAGTCTGAGTGAACTCCGGGAGATGGTGATGGACAGGGAGGCCTGGTGTGCTATGATTCATGGGGTCGCAAAGAGTCATACACGACGGAGTGACTGAACTGAACTGAACTGAACTGATGGGACCAGATGCCATGATCTTCGTTTTCTGAATGTTGAGCTTTAAGCCAACTTTTTAACTCTCCTCTTTCACTTTCATCAAGAGGCTTTTTAGTTCTTCACTTTCTGCCAGAAGGGTGGTGTCATCTGCATATCTGAGGTTATTGATATTTCTCCCAGCAATCTTGATTCCAGCTTGCAGTTAATCTAGCCCAGCGTTTCTTATGATGTATTCTGCTAATAAGTTAAATAAGCAGGGTGACAATATACAGCCTTGATGTACTCCTTTCCCTATTTGGAACCAGTGTGTTGTTTCATGTCCAGTTCTAACTGTTCCTTCCTGATTTGCATACAGATTTCTCAAGAAGCAGGTTAGGTGGTCTGGTATTCCCATCTCTTTCAGAATTTTCCACAGTATATTGTGATCCACACAGTCAAAGGCTTTGACATAGTCAATAAAGCAGAAATAGATGTTTTTCTGGAATTCTCTTGCTTTTTCAATGATCCAGTGGATGTTGGCAATTTGATCTCTGGTTCCTCCGCATTTTCTAAAACCAGCTTGAACATCAGGAAGTTCACGGTTCATGTGCTGTTGAAGCCTTGCTTGGAGAATTTTGAGCATTACTTTAATAGCATGTGAGATGAGTGCGATTGTGCAGTAGTTTGAGCATTCTTTGGCATTGCCTTCCTTTGGGATTGGAATAAAAACTGACCTTTTCCAGTCCTGTGGCCACTGCTGAGTTTTCCAAATTTGCTGGCATATTGAGTGCAACACTTTCACAGCATCATCTTTCAGGATTTGAAACAGCTCAACTGGAATTCCATCACCTCCATTAGCTTTGTTCATAGTGTTGCTTCCTAAGGCCCACTTGACTTCACATTCCAGGATGTCTGCCTCTAGATGAGTGATCACACCATCGTGATTAACTGGGTCATGAAGATCTTTCTTGTACAGTTCTTCTGTGTATTCTTGCCACCTCTTCTTAATATCTTCTGCTTCTGTTAGGTCCTTACCATTTCTGTCCTTTATTGAGCCCATCTTTGCATGAAATGTTCCCTTGGTATCTCTAATTTTCTTGAAGAGATCTCTAGTCTTTCCCATTCTATTGTTTCCCTCTGTTTCTTTGTACTGATCATTGAGGAAGGCTTTCTTATCTCTTCTTGCTATTCTTTGGAACTCTGCATTCAAATAGGTATATCTTTCTTTTTCTCCTTTGCTTTTTGCTTCTCTTCTTTTCACAGCTATTTGTGAGAGCTTCTCAGACAGCCATTTTGCTTTTTTGCATTTCTTTTTCTTGGGGATGGTCTTGATCCCTGTCTCCTGTACAATGTCACGAACCTCAATCCAAAGTTCATCAGGCACTCTGTCTATCAGATCTAGTCCCTTAAATCTAATTCTCACTTCTACTGTACAATTGTAAGGGATTTGATTTAGATCATACCTGAATGGTCTAGTGGTTTTCCCTACTTTCTTCAAGTCTTCCAACAAGCATAATACAAAGCCAGAGAAGTGATTGCAGCCCCTTATAAACTACTAGATGCAAATATCATTCATAATCACTAGTGTGCTAAGGCATACTAGTGTCTTGAAAGTCATCACTGGTATTACCAAAGTTTGAAATCATAATTGTAGCAATTCCATTGGTGGAATATTGAGCTATGTTAACAATATTAACATTATAAAAATGTCTGGCACTGGAGAAGGCTTATTATAATATTAAGTAAAAAATCAAATCATGTGTATGTTACAATATACAAATATTGACTCTCATCTCACTGTCCTAAGCCTTTAGTCAGAAAGAACAGCAAAAAAAAAAAAAATTTTTTTTAAGCTGAAAAAAGTCATTAAGACTGCTGGTAAGTGGAATATTTCCACAAAACCCACTAAGGCAATCCATCAGATCATACTTAATCCTTAAACATCTTCCAGGAAGCAACAGCCAAGGGAAGCAATATATCATAATCAGGGTGTTGGAAATACATTGTATATTAGTGCATATATATGGAATATAGAAAAATTGTCCAGATTAACATATTTGCAGGGCAGAGATAGAGATGCAGACATAGAGAAGGGATAGGTGGATATGACTGATGACTAAGCACTGCTTCCCTGTAACTAAGTGCCTTGAACAAATGCTTACCTTTATATAAGAAAACTATTCACAAGGCATTGGAAATATCTCCTCAGTTAAAGACTGCACATGATAGTCAGTGAGGGAGCCAATAAAATGGACCATCAGGTCCCAGTGTGCTGGAGTGTTTACCAGATCAAATGACCAAGGGTATAAATACATGAGCTGGCAACCGGCTAATGAGCCAGTGAGTCACCCAGGAGGGGTGCTCAAGGGTGGTTTCCATCTGGCACCTTAAAGAAAGCCAGGAACATCAGCCCCGCACAGCAGAAGGGTGAGGGCAGGTTTGGCTCTGTGCTCCTTGCCATCTGCAGATCTGATCCCAGCTGTGTTGGAAGAGTCTCTCCTCTCCTCGGCTTTCACATATTCCAAGAGTCACCTTTAATTAAGAAAAACAACCAAAAAAAGTTAAACTCTGCAAACCCATCCAAGTATTGCTCTGTCTTCTTACTGTCACGGCCAAGGTTATAACAGAAGGCTTCCTATTCGACTGAGGAGTTGGTTTAGGGCAGTCATTTTTGTGCTACATTCTCAGCTGAGTCAAAATGTGAAACTGATAGTTATTACTAGACGATGGATATGATTGACGTTATCTCAATATTACTCCATCCTAGCCTCTTGTCCCAGGTTAATTCCAAACCCAAGCATAAGGACCTTTATCTTTTTCATTTCTGTATTGCTTAAATGATTTATCGGTTTGAGAAATTTTATGATTAAAAAATAAAGATCTACTCTGGAGCTGAGAAGAAGAGCTCACACTGTGAACGAACACCCCCAACACCCCCATAGCCCAAAGATAACAGATCAAATAAGGCTGGCATAACTAAAAAGCCTCTAAAAAGAATGTGATATACAATGAGAGTCCCTTGGACTACAAGGAGATCAAACCAGTTAATCCTAAAGGAAATCAACCCTGAATATTCATTGGGATAACTGATGCTGAAGCTGAAGTTCCAGTACTTTGGCCACCTGATGAGAAGAGCTGACTCACTGCAAAATACTCTGATGTTGGGAAAGATTGAGGGCAAGAGGAGAAGAGGGCGACAGAGGATGAGATGGTTAGATAGCATCGCCGACTCAAAGGACCTGAATTCGAGCAAACTCCAGGAGATGGGGAAGGACAGGGGAGCTTGGCATGCTGCAAACCCATGGGGTTGCAAAGGGTCAAACACAACTTAGCCACTGAAAAATAACACTGAAAATTTCAAGTGGAAATTGGACCAAGTCCCACTAATAAAAGGCAGACAGAAGTGACATCATTAATGTGGAGACACAGGTGGTCCCCAACTCAACATCCCTTACAAGGAGACCCACCAACAACTACCCAGCTATGGACAAGACACCAGTGGGAAGACCCCGGAACTCGGAGTTAGGGCTAAAGTTTCCCCAGACCACAGAGACAGAGAAGCCTGCATTCTGAATGCATCACACTACCTCCAGGCAGGTACAGCACTGCCCCAAGAAGGTCCCCAGGCCTGTGGTTTCTCCAGCAGGAAAAGAGTCAAAGATGAACATTCAGCTCCCCCAATATTGGGGAGCACCTCACCAGAGCTCATGAGGGTCACTAGGGGAATTTACTGAACTAGACTGTGGAGAAGGGGGAGGGGTATACAAAGACTGGTCCTCAGATCTTGTTGGACCCCATTTCTGAGCAGAGATCCAGCCAATGGCCATGCCCATCTATAGCGCTGA
Source organism: Redunca redunca (assembly GCA_006410935.1). Lineage (NCBI taxonomy): Eukaryota > Metazoa > Chordata > Mammalia > Artiodactyla > Bovidae > Redunca > Redunca redunca. Next base: position 75,701 of record SJYQ01000419.1, on the reverse strand, counting down.
GCTGTGGCCTCACTTAACCAATCTTGAGAGAAGCCAGTCTGGAGAAAAATGCCTTAGCTGTAGAATAACAAACCGATGCATGATACTGGATGCTTGGGGCTGGTGCACTGAGATGACCCAGAGAGATGGTACGGGGTGGGGGGTGGGGGGAGGAGGCAGGGGGTTTCAGGATGGGGAACACGTGTACACCTGTGGTGGATTCATGTTGATGTATGGCAAAACCAATACAATATTGTAAAGTAATTAACCTCCAATTAAAATAAATAAATTTATATTAAAAAAAGAATCACATC